>OZ005679.1:0-14553 GCA_963930725.1 Candelabrum cocksii | reverse complement strand
ATTATCTAACAGTAAAACAAACTTTTCCAAACAATTCACATCTACCATATAAGATAACAACAACCCCCCCCCCCCCCCCCCCCCCCCCCGACACACACACCAACACAAAGCGGGGCGCTAGCACAAACAGCGCGGGGGGAGCGGGGGCGCGCTGTTTGTGCTAGCGCCCCGCTTTGTGTTGGTGTGTGTGTCGGGGGGGGGGGGGGGGGGGGGGGTTGTTGTTATCTTATAAATGGGAGTTCGTTAAATGTGTGGTGTGGTGGTGGTGATTGTAATGTTCATTCTAAAGTTTTGTAGTTTCTATTTTTATCTACCCCTCAACAAATAAATTTTTCTTCTTTATAAAATGCTTCATAAACAATATATACAAATATGATAATACCGACTATAGATATGATTGAACCTAGCGAACTAACAGTATTTCAGTAATAAAAACTATCTGGGAAATCAGAATACCTTCTAGGCATTCCAGCTAAACCTAAGAAGTGTTGAGGAAAAAATGTTAAATTAACACCTATAAAAGTAACTCAAAATTGAATTTTAGCTAAAACCTCATTATAATTAAACCCAGTTATTTTACCAAATCAGAAGTAAAATCCACCAAATATAGCAAACACTGCTCCTAGGGATAATACATAATGAAAATGAGCTACTACGTAATAAGTATCATGTAGTAATAAATCTAAGGAACCATTTGCTAGAACTATTCCTGTTAAACCCCCTATTGTGAAAAGAAATATAAAACCTATAGATCAAATCATAGGAGCTGATAGTCTAATTTTACCCCCATACATAGTGGCTATTCAGCTAAATATTTTTATTCCGGTAGGAACAGCTATTATCATAGTAGCAGCTGTAAAATAAGCTCTGGTGTCTACATCCATACCCACTGTGAACATATGGTGAGCTCAGACTATGAAACCTAAAATAGCTATAGCTAATTGAGCATAAACCATTCCTAAATAGCCAAATATTTGATCTTTTGATGAGAATATAGGAATAATTTGAGATATAATACCAAATCCTGGTAGGATTAAAATATAAACCTCCGGGTGACCAAAAAATCAAAATAAATGTTGATATAAAACAGGATCACCCCCCCCTGCTGGGTCAAAAAATGTTGTATTAAAATTTCTATCAGTTAATAACATAGTTATTGCCCCTGCTAAAACAGGTAATGATAGTAATAACAGAAAAGCTGTTACTAAAACTGACCAAACAAATAATGGCATTCTATCAAAAGTCATTCCTGGGGATCTCATATTAAAAATAGTGGTAATAAAATTTATAGCCCCAGCAATAGAAGAAACACCAGCACAATGTAAACTGAATATAGCTAAGTCTACCCCCCCACCAGAATGTGCTATAGGCCCTGATAAAGGAGGATAAACTGTTCAACCGGTACCTACTCCTTGTTCTATAAATGAAGAACTTAGCAATAAAATTAAAGCTGGGGGGAGTAACCAAAAACTTAGATTATTTAGTCTTGGAAAAGCCATATCAGGAGATCCTATTAACAATGGAACTAATCAATTTCCAAAACCCCCAATTAATACTGGCATTACTAAGAAAAATATCATTACTAATGCGTGTGCTGTAACAACTACGTTATAGATGTGATCATCACCTATCATTGAACCAGGTCCTGATAATTCTAATCTTATAATCATACTAAGACCAGTACCTATCATTCCTGAAAACACCCCAAACAGTAAATATAAAGTACCAATGTCTTTATGGTTTGTTGAAAAAATCCAACGTGATATTCATTTATTCATTATAAATTATTTTGTTTTCTATTAAATTGATTAAAGGCATAAAGATTATAAAATAAGAAAAATAATACATACTAGATATTAAACCTATGGTTGTATAAGGTTCTTCTACTGATTTAGACCCTATTCATGTTAAAATTAAAAAATTAAATATAAATATTCAATAAAATAATTTTGATAATGGTTTAAATAATATAGAATTAACTTTATTTTTAATTAAAAAAGGCAGTGTGAATAGGATTAGTATACTAAACACTAAGGCAATAACCCCCCCTAATTTATTAGGTATGGACCTAAGGATTGCATATGCAAAAAGAAAGTATCATTCTGGCATTATATGTGTTGGTGTAACCAATGAATTAGCTTTTATGAAGTTTTCTGGGTCCCCTAATATATTAGGTTTAAATAAGCTAATGTATAATAATAACACAATAATAATAATAAAACCTGGTAAATCTTTTGAGGTAAAATAATGATGGAAAGGTATTTTATCAGGGTTTGAATTAGTACCTGTTGGGTTACTAGATTCTCAATTATGCAAAAGTATCAAGTGAATTATGATCAACCCTATTAATACAAATGGAAATAAATAATGCATACTATAAAATCTTGTTAATGTAGCATTATTAACACTAAAACCTCCTCAAACTCATTGTACTATATCATTACCCATATATGGTATAGCAGATAAGAAATTAGTTATTACAGTAGCCCCTCAAAATGACATCTGTCCTCAAGGTAAAACATAACCTATAAAGGCTGTTAGCATCATAATTGCAAAAATAATTACACCTGAAATTCATAATGATTTTTTTGTGTAACTCCCATAATATAAACCCTTTCCAATATGAATATACACACAAATAAAAAATATAGAAGCACCGTTAGCGTGAATAGATTTAATAAAAAACCCATAGTTTACATCTCTAATTATATGGATTATTGAAAAAAAAGCTAATTTTGTGTCACTACAATAATGCATTGCTAAAAATATACCAGTTAATATTTGAATAACTAAACACAACCCTAATAAAGACCCAAAGTTTCATAAATAATTAATATTAGAAGGAGAAGGTAAATCTATTAAAGTAGAGTTAATAGGTTTTATTAATAAATTATATTTTCTTATTTTCATTACAATGAAATATTAATATAAGAGCTTAAGAGGATATACTTTAAAATAGAGTTAGTATAAAACCCAAGAATTAAAGTTAATAAAATTATTGGTAAAAAACTATTAAATTCCTGTATTGTAAAATCTCTAGGAAATGATAAATACTTAGAATTATAACCGAAAAATATTCTATTATATAAATATAAAGAATAGACTATTCCAATAAACACCCCTATACATAATAGAAACCCAGAGGCATAAGAATATTTAAAGGCTGAAATAATTGAAAGTAGTTCTCCTATAAAGTTTAATGTTAAAGGAAAAGAAATATTACCTAAGATCAGGATGAATGTAATAATAGATATAATAGGCATGGTAATTGCTAGACCTTTATAATACTTTATTATTCTAGAATGAAACCTAAAATATATAGAAGAGGATATCATAAATAACCCAGAACTAATAAATCCATGTGCTAACATCATTACTATAGAAGATATCAACCCCTCTAGAGAGTGGCAAAATATAGATAAAGTGACTAAACCCATATGGGATATTGATGAATAAGCGATTAATCTTTTTATGTCTATTTGCCTACAAGTACATAAAGCCCCATAAATTGTTGCAATTATGCTCAAAGTGATGAAAAAGGGGGTAAAAAACTCAGATGTAATAGGAAATAAAATGAATACAAACCTAATAAACCCATAACCACCTAATTTTAATAAAACACCTGCTAGTAAAATCGAACCAGATATCGGGGCTTCTACATGAGCTAATGGTAATCATATATGTGTTGGGATCATTGGTATCTTTACCAATAAACTTAAACTAAAGCCTATAAACAATCAAAATTGATAATAAAAGGGTATCTCTATATAGAACAAATATCTATAATCTGTAACCCCTAACAAACTATATATTTTAAAAATGCTTAATAACATTAAAATAGATCCAACTAACGTATAAAAAAAGAAATAAAATGCAGCTTTTATTTTTTCATCCCTAGACCCCCATAATCCAATCATTAAAAATATTGGAATTAATATGGTTTCAAATAGAATATAAAAACCTAATAAATCCATGATAGAAAAAATTATTATTAACAAGATCGAAACCATAAACATAAAAATATAATATTGTTTTATAAATTTATTATTAGAATTGAAATTTATCATAAAACTAATAGGAATTAATAATAAACTTAAACCAATGAATGTTATTGAAATCCCATCTATACTAAAACTAACCCCCCCCCATATAAAATTGTTACTACTTAAGGAGTCTCATTTATATATTATAATTTCTTGAAATGTTTTATTTTTGTTAAATAGGACTAAAAAAAAGGAAAAAACTGTTATAGATAACATAGACCAAAATAAACTAATGTTAAAATAAGTTTCTTTTTTTCTATTTTTAATAAATATTAGGTTTAACACCCCTAAAATAGGGATTATTATAAAAATTTTTATAAACAATATTTAACGGGTAATCCTCAAAAACATCATAATAATGAATTCGTAATTAATATAAAACTTATACTAAAGGGTAAATAAGATTTTCATAATAAGGACATTAATTGATCGTATCTTAATCTGGGGAAAGATGTTCTTATCCACACGAATAAAAATATAAAACAAATCCCTTTAGGAATCAAATAAACCCCACCCATGAAACAAACCACAAACAACATAGACATAAAAATAATATGGGAATATTCAGCCAAAAAAAATAAAGCAAAAGACATCGAAGAATATTCTATATTAAAACCAGAAACTAATTCTGACTCCCCTTCGGTTAAGTCAAAGGGGGCCCTATTTGTTTCTGCTAAACAGGATATAAAAAACATTAAAGCTATTGGTCATAATGGAATTATAAACCATGTTGATTGAGTTTGAGCCTGAATGATATTAAATAAGTTCAATGACCCAGAACATAACACAGGTGAGAATATTATTATACCAATAGATACTTCATAACTAATCATTTGAGCAGCAGCTCTCAAAGACCCTAAAAATGCATATTTAGAATTACTAGACCAACCAGAAATTAAAATTGAATAAACCCCCACAGAAGATATACAAAATATAAATATAATAGTTAAATTAAGATCTATTAAAGAATAATTATTATAAAATGGTAGGATTGTTCATATTAATAAACTTAATAATAATGCTAATACAGGAGAAAACAAATATAAAAACAAACTAACATGATTTGGGATTATTAATTCTTTGGGAAAAAGTTTAACCCCATCAGCCAAAGGTTGTAGTAAACCATAAATGCCTATTATATTTGGTCCTTTTCTATGTTGAGAATAACCCAAAATCTTTCTTTCACTTAGAGTTAAATAAGCTACGGATATTAAAACAGGTATTATTAAAATAAAAAATTTTAATACAACTATAACTATAAACATAATTTAACCTTTAAGAATGTTTAAAATTTTTATTGATAAAGAACCAGTATTCTTATAAAAAGCTATCATTACTGATAAACCTATAGCAGATTCAACCGCAGCTATACAAGTTATATAAATAAAATAAAAGTGACCTATAATTAATTCATTATAATAATTATTAATAATATAGCCCACAGATATAGAAATAAGGATTATTTCAATACAAATAAGAATAATTAAAATATTAGATCTATTTAATAATATACCAATAAACCCCAAAAATATTATAAATAAAAATATTAACTCTAAATTAATTATTCTCAATCCAAACCTCCAAAATATCATTCATAAATTAAACCCCCTATCAACACTACAATAAATAAGTATACCAACAACTGAGAATTTGTATATAAAGAGTTAGAAATTACTGACCACGGAAATAAAAGAACAATCTCTAAATCAAATATTAAAAACAAGATTCCTATTAAAAAAAACCTAATTGAATAAGGCTCTCCAGGGATATTAAAAGGATTAAAGCCACATTCATATATAGATACTTTCTCCTTATCAGGGGTTTTATTTACTAAAAATAAAGAGGCTACAGAAATTATTATAGTTATTAATAGGCTTAAAAAAATAAAAATTATCAATATTATATTCTCATTCATGAATTGTTCCTTTTATGTTGTTTAAAAATTATTTGTTTTATAGAATTAGGGTTTTTTTCTAGTGTTAGAATTATAACCCCTATCATAGATACTAATAACATAAAACTAATTATAATAAAAAACCCATAATTTAAATAAACAATCAACCCTAAAGATTGTATATTATATAGATTTTCTGTATTAAAATAATTAAGATCAATACTATTTTTAAATCTAATTAAATCATAATTTATAAACAAATTTAAAATTAAACAAAATGATAATAATAATAAAGATGGGGTTAGATGGCTAATTGAATCAAGCTTTTTTAATTGAATTATATTCACCATCATAATAACAAATAAAAATAATATAGTTATAGCCCCAATATAAATAATTATGATTATAAAAGGAGAAAAATCTAAATTTAAAACTAATAAAATTAAAGAATAGCTTATAAATAATAAAACCATTCAAAAAACAGAATGAATTGGGTTAATTGAATTAATAATCATTAAACAAGAAGTTATAATAAAAAAACTAAAAACTAATATTAATTGATCCATATTTACAGGAAAAAGTTCCCTTTATCCCACTATGTTACGACTTACTTTACCTAAAATGGTAAAGGCGACGGGCTATTTGTATTCATATTTTAACTTATTCATTTGTTCTTTATTTAACAAATTACTATTAAATCCTCTTTTAAGTTAGTATTTCAATTAACTCTTTATATGTATTAATATAATTATTGTAGCACATAAAACCCCAAATTTTAAGAGTCATAATATTTGACTTAATCCTGTAAAGGGTTAAATTTAAACAATATATTTAAATTAAAGACAACCATGCAACATCTGAATAATCTAAATTTGGTAAGGTATTCCGCGGATTATCGGATTAAGATACATACTCCTCTAATTAGTAAATAAACAACCAAAATTTTTGATTTTCATTTTTATAATATACTATTCAGGTTATTAATTAACAAAATAGTTTACTAGGGTATCTAATCCTATTTAACTCCTATTTCTTCGTGTTTCATTTGTATTTACACATATATAAATTTAAAAGCCTTGTTCATTCTACCAATTCAAAACTTTTTAATATGCTAAGAAATAAATTACACACAAACCTGTTTCTTTATTAAAAACTAATTTTTTAAGTATTACCGCGTCTGCTGGCACTTAATTTGACAAAATTAATTAAAATCACCATATCCAACTAAAATTGATTGTATAGAATTTTTTACTGCTGTATAATTTTTCTTTGTCACAGTAAAAACATGGCCAATGCTTTACGTCTTAAGAATAGGAATATAGTAATTTTCTAAACTTGATATAATACTCATTTATCCGCTTTCGCTAACATGTATATATAAAAATAATATTTTTATTTCTTCAAAATCAAAAGAAACTATATTTTAAATAAAAATACAAGAGAAAATAATATAAATAAGAATATATAACCTGAAATTTTACCAAGATAAAACTTACTTAAAGTGTTAGATAATGTTTTTATAAAAGTTAAAGCCTTATAAGGCCCAACATGTTCTATAATTTGATTATCTATCAATTTATAATTTATTGTATAACCAATATCAAAAACTTTAGTAACTATGTAATAATTAAAAATAAAATCAAAAAATCAATTGAATATAAAAAAATAGTAAAATTTCTTTAAGAATTTATTAAAAAATAAAATTCAATTCTGCCTTAATAAATAAATAAAAACAATAGATAAACCTACACCGCAAAAATTAATTATTAAAGGGCTAAATTTATTAATATTAATAACACTTAAAGGCATTATATCACCTAAAAATAAATAATTTAAAAAATAACCACTAGTTATACTAAACAAAAATAATATTGATAAAGATGAAATTATAACAATACCATTTTCATGAGAACTTTCCATCTCAAATTTAGATAAATTTGGATGGTTATAAAATATCATAAATATTAACCTAAAGGAATAAAAAGAGGTTAAAAATATTGACACTAGACCCAACAATAAACAAAAATAAAACTTATTATCATTAAATATTAATTCTATTAACAAATCCTTAGAATAAAACCCACTTAAAAAAGGTAAACCCATTAATGATAAAGAACCAAAAAATAAAAATATATAAGATACAGGTATAATTTGTTTTACCCCCCCCATAAATCTTATATCTTGGTTATCTGCTAAAGAATGAATTATTGAACCAGCACTTAAAAATAATAAAGCTTTAAAAAACCCATGATTAATTAAATGGAATAAACCACAACCATAATAAGAAAAACCACAAATCATTACCATATATCCTAATTGACTACATGTAGAATAAGCTATAACCTTTTTTAAGTCATTTTGGACAACACCTATAGTTGCAGAAAAAAAACAAGTAACAGAACCAATCAACACTATTATTAATAGTATTAATGGAACTTTTTCTAATAACGGGGAAACCCGAATAATTAAAAATACACCAGCCGTTACCATAGTAGCAGCATGTATTAAAGCAGAAACAGGAGTTGGTCCCTCCATAGCATCCGGCAACCATATATGTAACCCAATTTGGGATGATTTACCTATTACTCCTATGATTAATAAAACTGCAGAAAGACATAAAAACAAATTATTTTCACAAAAATTTATACATAAAAATATTTCACTAAATTCAAAAGTCCCAAACAATAACCAAATAATGATAAAAGAAATTATTAACCCTATGTCTCCTATTTTATTTACAACCATAGCTTTAACAGCTGATTTATTAGCTTGAATTCTAGTAAATCAAAAATTTATAAGCAAATAAGAACATAAACCCACACCTTCTCATCCTATAAACAACTGAACAAAATTAGAAGATAAAACTAAAACATTCATAAAACAAGTAAACAATGACAAATAAGATAAAAACCTAGGTAAATGAGGGTCATAATCCATATAAGAACAAGAAAATAAATGTACTACTAAAGACACTAAACTTATTAAAAAAACCATAATAGCACTTATGAAATCAATCTTTAAACAAAAATTTGAAAACAATAAACCCAATTCAAACCATTTGGTCAAATTTATTAAAATTATATTATTATTAACTAAAACTTCATTTATCAAAAAAATTGAGTTAATTACATTAATACTAATAAACAAACAAACAAAAATTTTAGAACCCTTAAAACCTAAATACCTCCCAAAAAACCCAATTAATAAACTAGAAAATAACGGAATAAAAACAACCATTAAAATCATTAAAATATAAACCTAAAACCTCAATACAAGATAATATTTAAAACATTTGGGTTTAAAATAATAAAAATAAATATATATATTAATAACCCATTAAATAAATACAAATAAAAATCATAATTATATTTGTTTCGTAAAACCTTTTCTCAAACCAAAAAAGAAGGTTTATTATGAAATATGGTTAAATTGATTAACCTTAGATAAAAACTAACAGATATTACTGACAAAACAACAACTAATAAAGATATCAATAAATAATCTTAAATAATTATTGTAACCTAAAAAACTAATAGGAATTAAGATATAACCAAAATTAATTATACTACTATAAGCTAAAAGTCTTTTTATTTTAGTTTGATTAATTGCGGATAAAGAACCTAATATAATCGAAAACAAAGAAGAATAAATCAAATAATCACCCTTTAGAACAAGCTTAAATAGTATAACAACTAAGCTAATTTTAGGTAAGGTGGTCATCAAAAATATAACTTTATAATTTGAACCTTCATAAATATCTGGTAGCAAAAAATGAAATGGAAATACAGCTAACTTAAACAAAATGGAAATTAATAACATAATAAAACCAATATCATTATTCAGCAATACAAAATTTAACATATAAATATTAACTGATTTATTACACTTTAATAAGACCAACAACCCAATTAAAAATAAAGCTGATGACAAAGAACCTATAATAAAATATTTTAATCCACATTCTAACGATCTAATGTTATGTTTATTCTTAGCTATCAGAATTAATACAGAAAAAGTTTGTATTTCAACATTTAAATAAATAAAAAACAAGTTAGAAGAAAAAATTATTAATATTGAGCTAATAAATATTAAAAGTATTAATAATAATTCATCTTTTCTGTTTAAATAAAACACTTTAATCAGTAATAAATAAATAAATAAACTCAAAATTATAAATAAAATCATTCAATTTAAAGTAAAGATTTTAACAAGAATAATATAAAAACCAAAAAAACCTAACATATAAAAAAAATTTTTTGATTCAAAATTTAATAAAAATAACAAAAATAAGATAATTAATATAAAATTTATCATAATAATTTTGAAAAACCTAATCAAATAAAATTAAGAACCCCATCAATAAATAAAAACATACAAAAATAGTCATACAACATCTACAAAATGTCAATACCAAGAAGCTGATTCAAAGGTAAAATGACGTGAATCAGTAAAATGATTTCTTAAAAATTTTAAAAAACAAATCGATAAAAATATTGTTCCTATTATAACATGTAAACCATGAAAACCAGTTGCAACGAAAAAAATGGAACCATAAACTGAATCTGATATGTTAAAAGAACTTTCTTTATACTCTAAACCTTGTAATAAAGTAAATATTAAGCCTAAAAGTATCGTAATTAACAAAGAAGGATAAAAACCCTCTTTATTATTGTTAACTAAGCTATGATGAGCCCAAGTTACACTAACCCCAGAAGATAGCAAAATTACAGTATTTAATAATGGTATAGAAAACGGATCCAAAGCATTAACCCCTAATGGTGGTCAAACAACACCTATCTCTACTGAAGGAGAAAGACTACTATGAAAAAAAGCCCAAAAAAAAGAGAAAAAAAATAATATTTCAGAAACTATAAACAATAGAAACCCAAATTTCAAACCGAATAAAACTTTTCTAGAATGACAACCCTCAATACTTGATTCACTATATATATCAAAGAACCAAATAAACATAAAAATAATCAACCCTGTAATACTAATAAATAATGGAACATAAAACCCTAAATGAAATCAAGACACTAAACTTATGGTTAAATATAAAACCATAAATGCTAAACAAAAAGGCCATGGACTAGGGTTTACAAGATGATAAGGGTGATAAAATTTATCCATTAATGAAGTATTAAACTATCTTTTAAATAAATCACTATAAGCAAACAAAACACATAAGCTTGAATAACTAAGACAGCTATTTCCAATAAAACCATAAATATAATTACCAAAATAGGAAATAAACTAAAAAAACCACCAGAATAAAATAATATCTTAACCCCAAAATCTGATAATATGGATAATAAAATATGACCAGCTGTCAAATTAGCAGCCAAACGCATTCCCAAAGCTACTGGTCTAGATAAATGACTTACGAATTCTATTAACACTAAGATTGGAGACATAAATAAAGGAGCCCCATTAGGCATAAATATACTAAAAAACCTAAACTTAAAATTAACTAAACTATAAACTATAACCCCTAATCAAAAAATTAAAGACAACCCCAAAGTTATCGATAAATGAGTGGTTATAGGAAAACTATAAAGAAAAAACCCAAATAAATTAGCTCCTATTAAAAAAAAAAATAAAGTAATTAAGGGTAACAAAAAATATCTAAACCCCCCTAAATTCTGTAAAACAATTTCTTTTCAGTGTTCCAAAATCTTCTCAAAAATAAATTGAAATCTATTAGGTATTAGATTGATATTTATAAATAACACATTATAAATAATTAATATAATAAACAATATAATAAAGAAATCAGAAAAACATAAAAAAAACATATTTACAATTATGAAATGATCAAAATAACAAGACATTAGAAATAGAATAATAAATTAACTAGATTTTTTTTATAAGAAAACTTATCTATAATAGTTCGATTACTATTAGTTGAAGAACGAATTAATAATACATAAAACCACTTATATAAAAAAATACCTATTAATACAAAAAACAAAAAAATTAAAATTAAAACAACAGATAAATTAAAAAAGAATAAACATAAATCTAATTGAGACAAAATATTAAAAAGAAGAACATCAACTTAAAAATTTATCTTTAGATACAGAGCTTATATTTATAGGCATAAATGAATGATTAGAACCACATAACTCAGAACACTGCCCATAAAATTTACCAGGTCTATTAATATTCAAACAAATTTGATTCAATCTACCAGGAATGGCATCGACCTTACAACCCAAAGAAGGCACAGTTCAACTATGAATTACATCAGAACTAGTAATAATTATTTTCACTTCTGTATTTATAGGCATAAACAAACTATTATCAACCTCTAACAATCTTAAATCACCAATTTCTAAGTCTGATGTCGGAGTCATGTATGAATCAAAATCAATAACAGGAAAAAAATTAGAATACTCATAAGATCAATATCATTGATGACCAATAACCTTAATAGTTAGAGAAGGGTCTATATTTTCATCTAATAAATAAAGTAAATGTAAAGAAGGCAAAGCTATTATAATCAAAACCATAGCTGGTGTTAAAGTTCATACTATCTCTATAAAATTATTTTCTATTAGATATCTGTTATAATAATGGTTACCGATAGAACTTAATAATAACCAACCAATCAAAGAAAGAACTAATATAATAAAAACCATAATATTATCATGGAAAAAAATTAAATTCTCAGAATATAAACACCCACTATCCTGCAACCCTAACTGATTAGGTTCAGGCGAATCAAGACTAAAATCACTAAAAATTTTAAAAATATACAAATTAATACCCATATTCAAGAGATATTGGATTTGAACCAATACTAATAATTTTGAAGATTATTTGATCTACTTAATCAAATCTCTTAATAAAAATTTATCAAAATATTTTAGATGATTTCAAACATTCTTAAACAATATATCAAATAAATTAATAGAAATTTAATTCCTTTCGTACTATAAAACTTTGATAAAATTTATAATTGTAGATAGAAACTTTCCTGTCTCACGACGGAATGAACTCAAATCATGTAAGATCTTAGGGGTCGAACAGACCCACCCTTGATAAATTCTACACCACCAGGTAATCTTAATTCAACATAGAGGTGATAAACTTCATATTTAATAAGAACTTTAAAATAAAATTATCCTGTTATCCCTAAGGTAGCTTTTATTTATTTATCGTTTCAAGATTTTAAAAAAATAAAACGGATCATTATAGCCTACTAAAATAACTGTTAAATAAATTTATTATACAGTAAATAAAACATTATTACCCATTACTTATTTTTGTTACTTTTAAAAAACAATCGCCCCAATTAAACTACCAAATACTCAAATAACAAATATTTATAGTAAAGCTCTATAGGGTCTTTTCGTCTTACAATTTTATATAGCATCTTCACTATAAATTTAATTTAAAAAAATTTTTATTTAAGACAGAGAAATATTCGTAAAACCATTCATCCCCTCCACCAATTAAATGACAAATTATTATGCTACATTATTACAGTCAGAGTTACCGCATCCATTTAAAAATATAATAAATCAATTAAATTTAAACAAACTATTATCACTGGGCAGGTACCACTTATAATAAATTAATAAAAGCTATGTTTTTGGTAAACAGTCGATATTTAATTTGCCTAGTTCCTTAAATAAAATCAAATATTTATTTAATTCTTCTTGTTTTAGATTCATACTATAAATAAAAAAAATTTTTCTAGAAAATTTTTTAAATTTAACCCATAATTTAATTAGGGGTAGAATTACCTTATTCATAATATTCAAATAAGAACCGATAGAAATAAATCAATTCTAATAATGCTTATATTATCTGTTATATTTAAAATACTTAAAAATTTAAAATAACGTTCTACTAATATAATAGAATATAAAATGATAATTAATTAAATCACAAAAACTAATATTTTCCTAAAATGAGATACTACTAAATCTATAAAAAATGGCTAATTCTAAGCCTATTTATTTATTATCTAAATCAATAATTCATAAAATCTATAACATAAGATTTTGTAATTTCTAATAATTTTTAATACAGGATCTTATAACCCTATATATGAATAGTTTTATAAACTTCTTTACTAAAATAAATTTCGCAGAAAACCAGATATATCTAAACTCGATTGGATTTTCACCGCTAAACACAATTTATCTAAAAATTTTTTTCATTTAATAGTTCACACAAAATAAATTAACCATGTTTAGATCGTCTAGTTTCGGGTACAATTAACTAATAAAATTTATAAAAGCCTTAAAGCTCGCTAAAAAATTTTCTTATAAGCCCATTATACAAAAGGTAATTG
This sequence comes from Candelabrum cocksii, assembly GCA_963930725.1. Classification (NCBI taxonomy): domain Eukaryota; kingdom Metazoa; phylum Cnidaria; class Hydrozoa; order Anthoathecata; family Candelabridae; genus Candelabrum; species Candelabrum cocksii. Next base: position 311 of record OZ005679.1, on the reverse strand, counting down.
TATAACAAAAGTAAACCCCAATATTAACTTATTTCCTTCACAGTACTTTAAATAAAAATGACTAATAATATTAAATTGTTAAAACAATAAAAATTTTTATGATTTCAATCGCCTATACTATCATATTATTATTACTATTTACTAAGATGTTTCAATTAATTATAAAAATTCTAATAAGAAAATTAATCATTACTATTTTAAATTATTAGTCTTTATAAAACCTATTAGAGAGTTTTTAATTTATAAAAAGGAGAATCGAACCCCTATATCTAGGTTATGAGCCTAACAACTTACCATTAGTTTATTTTATA
>CAWVNQ010000002.1:0-43800 GCA_963930725.1 Candelabrum cocksii | reverse complement strand
CTCTGCTATTACAGAGTACTTAGCTGCTGTTCGTAAGCCTGAAGGTAGTTTATCTACCCATCCTTCTATCTTATCAAGTAAAGAAGCACCTAGAGGAAATACATCATCTTCAGCAATTCCTTCAGTTATATTAGAAAATAAACCAATCACAGGATTAATTGACATTTTTGTATTACTTTTTTCAATTCCTTTTAATTCTTGCTTTATTTTTGTTTTTTCATTGGTATTCTTTGCAGCTAATAATTCAGCTTCTAATTTAATTTTTCTTTGTTCATTCTTTACAAAGGAATGTATTTCAAATAATTTCTTTTTAAGTTTAAAAGAAACATCATTAATACCTCGTGTTTTTAATTGTACAATATTTGAAATTCCATTCATAAATGGAACAATTAAAGATCTAATTAGAATAGTTTTTTTAGCTTTTACTACAATATATTCTGAAGTATCTTGAATAGTTAGTAATTTATTATAAGCATTTTTACCTAGTAAAATTGTAAGTCCTGATTTTAAGTTCTCTCGTAAATTTTCATTAATACGAGATGTTCCTGTAAATATATCACCTAATCCTGCTTTACGATAACCCAACATACTATGTAATAAATCCCTTCTTACATAAAATTGACCATCATCAAAATGTTTTTTTATTTCTTGAATAGTGAAAGGATTAATAATCCCAATAGCATCTTTAAGTACTTTATCTTTTAAATTCTTATCAAAAAGATTAACATATTCTCTACTTCTGGTATCTTTCTCTTGATTCCACATATCAGCTAATTTTGATATGTAAATTTCATTATAAACGATACCTTGCATCTCTTCGATTTGCCTTCCTTTCCATACACCCATTAATTCATTAAGTGTAGTATTCTCTTTTAATTTATTAACAAATTGTATAGGAACATGGCGATCAAAACCTATTACCTCATTATTCTCATTAAATAAAGGAATTAAATTAGTACTCTCTTTTTGATTTCTTCGATGATTAGATAAAATACTTCTAATTTGTTCTCTTTTATGTATAGTATTAAGAGCATATATACTATTACTATTACCTCTACTTTGATTAATACCACCTGCTGTTGGTTGAATCATTTGAATAATACCCTGATTAAAGGTATTTGCATCTCTGGTAGTAGTAATAAAATATTCTTCTTTAAGAAGTTGTTTAACCCCTCCTTGCTCTTTATTATCAACAAAACCTAGACTAATATAACCTAACTCTTGTAATCTCTGTTTTTCTTTAAAAGAAGTAGCTATAGTTATTTTATAATTTCTTTTAGCTAAAGAAGGGATATAACCTTTATAACTAGACAAAAAATATGTAGATTTATCTACTTTAGCTAATTCATCATTTCTTAAACTTTTTAAATATGTCATCAGAAAGATCAATCCTTTTTGATCTTCTTTAGAAGCTACAAGCTTATTAATAAATGTTGATGTTTCTTTATCGACATCACGAATATTATATAAAGTAACTAGTTCATCGATAGATTTTACCAAAGTAGGATTTAGCTTTTCAACAGGTTTACCTCTTGTAGTTAAGTTATAATTAAGAGATATACTTTTAGCATTAGTAAGTAACATCTCTCCTGCTTCTTTTGTTAGCATATATTTAGATAATTGTTTTGATTTATTAATAATTGACTTACTAGCAGAAGCATCTTTTATCTCTGCTAAAATCTCTTTTTCTTTTCTACCTATTTCAGCAATAAGATCTTTTCTATTTTTAGGTGAGAACCATTTAAATAAATCAAGATTAATACTTCCAGAATTTAAAGCCAATATATCTGTTTTAGCTAGTCCTGTAGTTAATTTACTCCAATCATCTTCACTAAAAATACTATGAAACTTATCTCTAAGTATATTGGGTAAATTAACCCTATATTCTTGTCTTAAACGTTCTGTAAATGAAGTAACTACAGATATACCATCAATAACACTTTTGTTGTCTGATAGCCTTCCTATTATCTCAGAAGTTACTTCTCGCATAGTATTAAATATATTATTAGTATCTGTACTAATATTATTCATAAATTGTATTTGTGCTTGCGCTAAAATATTAGCATCAGATGAATTAAGAAATTCAGAGGCTCTTTGTGAAGTCGATCCAAGGAATTTAAGAAATTTATTTTCTTTTTTTTCAAATTTTTCCCCTGCTTTATAAATAGATTTACTAATTTCTTTTATTTTTCCTTTTATAAATTCATCACCTTTATTCAATATATCTGTACCTTTATTAAAAGGTTTAGATATATCAATCAACTTACTTGTTAAAACTTCTAACATATCAATACTATCAGCATTATTGTTATTAATACCTTTTATAGATGCAGTTAAAGCCATATCTGTTATGGTTTGTAATGAACTGTCTAAGTTATTTAATTCTTTTTTAGCTTCAGTAGTATTATCAATAAACAATTTTCTAGTTTGATTATTAGCCAAAACTAGTCCTAGTATAATACCGATAGCATCACTGCTATCTTCTATATTTAAACCAAGAATATAACTATATTTATCATTAGAATTATGCTGATCAGCTATATCTGTATGATCTTCCCTCTCTTTAAAAGAGGTAGGCTCTAAGGTGTTTCTAAACTTAGATAATATCTGTTCTAATCTAACATAAATATCATTATTTATTTTACCAAAATCATCAGATAATATAGTTTGAATAAGAGAAAACAAATGTCTCTGTTCATCATTAAAAGTAAAACCTGCTGCTTCAGCTTTTAATATTTCATCTTGTTTTAATGTAGTTACTGATTTATTTAATGTATCAGTAGTAAGTATCCTATCTTTTATTTTCTTAACTAAAGAATTTAAAGAACTATTAGTAGGTGTATAATTAAATCTATCTATTAATATATCTAAAGTTTTTTCAGAAACTTTAGATATATTATTATATCTCTTTTTAAATGAAAGAAATTTAGCTTGTAATAATATAACACTAAACATATTTACTCTATCTAAACCAAGTAATCTCCTAATTAATTCAATTACTCTTTTACTTAAATTAATTAACTTATTTTTAATAGGAGTGTCACTCATTGCTTTAATAGTTGGCTGATTAGAGAGAGTATAAGCCATAAATTCATGCAAAAGCTTATGTAAATCTCTCTTATTCAGTTTATCTACTAAATTTAAAAACTGTTTACTAGATATATTAATATCTATATCTTCTTCTAAACTTTCACTTAATAAATTAATTAAAAACTCTTGAGTTTCTGTAAACTTTTTTAAAGAATCTAAACTATGTCTTGTTTTATAAGCATCGAAGTTTAAATTAAAGTAATCACTCATTAATAATTTAACATTATTTATAGTTTTAGTAATACGTTGTACATGTTTATCACTGGATTCAGGATCATAGCTACTTATTCCTTCATTAAGTGCGGAATGTATGATTTCATGTAAAAAGGTTTCTCCATCAGCATCTATAGATAATGCTATTACTTTTTGTTCAGGATACATAATACCTATAATTTCATCAGGTATATTTTCAGGTAGTATTTTCTGTTCAATCAAATTATTAGTTAATTGTGCATTATTGCCTATAATAATTTTATAATCATCGGGTACTGATTTAAATAAAGACTTAAATACAATATATTGTTCCTCAGTAAAGAAACTGGTTAAATCAATACCTTTTTTACTATCTTTATTGTAAAATCTATTTTTAAAATCTATTATATTTAAAGTTAAACCAAATGATTTAGAATAATTATTTTTAAAGTTATCAATTAAATGATATACAATATTTCTTCCTCCAGGAGAAGGAGTACTAGTTGCTATAGTTGAAATATTAGTTACATAGTTAAGTTTTTTCTTTTTTTCTATTGTAGATATATTATCATTATTTTCATTATCTTTTTTAGGAGTCTTAGGTGTAAAACCATTTTTTTCTCCTTCTCCTGATGCATATTGATCTACATTGGTTATTTCTGGAATTATATTATCTTTCCACTCTTTATGTAATTTACTATTAGTATTAATATTTGCAAGAGATACCATAGTAATAAGATGAAAAGTTTCAACTACTGCTATAGTATGTACTAATTCTTCAGCTTGTTTCTTATACTCCATATTATTTGGATCAGTATTTAAATTATGAATTATATTTCTATTTTGTTCTAACCTTAAAAAACCATACGTATGTTTTTGATTAAGATAATTATCATACCTTGTATTATTAAATATTGCTGACTTAATATTATCATAATTATACATATACCTGGCATTAACTTCCCCAGATTCTAAATGTTTATTGTAACGTTTAGAATCTTTTTTATTATCTGGAATTTTATCTTTTATTTTATTAATAATTGGATTACCTGTTTGTAATATATAATCATATAAATTAAATTTACTTATTAAATTCTGCCCTAGAACAGCAATATCTTCTAATAAATTCTCTTCTTTTATAACTTCAAAATATATTCTATTAAGGTCTTGACTTACCTCTTCAAATTTGTTTAAGGGGATATTAATACCATCAAAAACTTGTAAGACATCTGTATGTTTTTCTAAAAGTCTTTCAATGACTACTGTTTCTAAAGAACTAACAACACTTACAGCTAATATTCTAGCTTGAGAGTCTACTACTGCTTTTAAAGTAGCTTGTGTAGCTTCTTGTTTATCCAAAGTAGTTGATCCTGTATTACTAGTAAGGGTATTCCCAATAGCTTCTTCAAAGAGTTTACGGTTAGTTGAATTAATAGGATTGATATGTATATCATTTCCTCTCATTTTAAGGGATTGATTGTGCTTACTAAATTCAACCCAAACTTCTTCTAATCCCTTAGTCGTAAGTAAATCATTCTTACGAATACGTCCTTCTGTAAACTCCCTTTCTCTTACATTTTTATATATTCTCTGATAACTTAATACTGCTATATCAGACATTACATTAGAAAGTTCTAATATATTTTCAGTAACATCAGCAGAACTTCCAAGAGTCTGTGTAATACCAGCTTTAACATGATATGTATAATACATATCTATTAAATTAGTTAATATTTTAAGTTGTTTCTTATCTAAATTAAACTTAGGATCTCTATTTATTAGATTATTATATTGTACTTCAGTTAAATTAAATTTCTGATTTTTACTTAATAAATTAAATTTATTATTAGGATCACCATGAGATAGTAAATAATTTAAAGCATTAGCTAATTCCTTCATATCTCCTCTATCATAAGTTATATCTTCTATGATGTTAAAATATATATCATCTAGTATATATTTAGATATAGAATTTGTTCCTGCTCCATAAATAGCTTGTAAACCTGGAGATTTAATATCTTTTCGAGAAATAGAAACAGATAATTCTTTATTACTAATTGCCTCAATATCTACTTTACTAAATCCATTGATAAAATAAAATACCCCTCTTTCAATTCTTTCATTAAGACTATATAATTCATTATCCTCTTGTTGAGATAGTCTGTAAAATTCTATATTATTAAACATATTTATACGTCGTTTACCCTCTGTATAACTTTCTATTATACTCTTTTGTGTTTTCTCAGCTACTAGATCATATATCTCTTTACCTCCATTTTTTATATGCTCTGCTAAACTAGATGTATCATCAAAAAATATACCTGCTCCATTTAAGGAATCATTTATATTATCTATATTTTCAATCCCTGTACTAAAAGAAAAAATGGTATTAATAAAACCATTAGATGCTCCATCAACATCAATAGGAAGAAATGTTATAAAATCAGTAGTTTTTCCTGAATTTAAATATTTACTATATTCATTTAAAGCATTTAAAGCTTGTCCTGTATATTCTATATCATTTTCTATATTTTTTATAATCTCTTCTTCAAGTTTTTTAATTATATCTTGATTAGAAATACTTGCTTCTAACGTCATACCATTATTATCAAAAGCTGCAAATATACTTTCCTGTAGAGTATATCCATTTTTTTCTATTTCATAATCAGTTAAAGGTGTTACTTTACTTAAATCAAGATAGTTATGTTGATTTCTTATAAACTCTAACATAACAGGAAAAGTTTCTTGTATCCTTTTTTCTATAGTTTCAATAATAACTTGATTATCTTCTTTATCAAATTTAGATAAACCTAATTCTTGTCCTAAACCTAATAGAAAATTATTAAATAATTTAACATTAGTTAAATCTACTACGCTCTTTGTGGGCGTAAGTGTAGCTCTTAGTAAAGTACTTGATTGAGGTGAAATTCCTTCTTGTATAATTCTACCATTACTTACTCTTCTATTACTAAAGAATATCTCAGAATATCCAATAGTATTATATAGTATATGCTTTAGAGATTGATAAGAACTTTCTAAAGTGACCCATTCACCCTTCTTCTTTCCTTTAATTTTAGGATGTATATCTTGTTTGGTAAAATCAAAAACATTAGAACTGAATTGTAATAAAGAATTTCCCTGTGTACTTTTTGTATTATTTAATACAGATATAAGTTGTATTAGTAATTTATTTTTATAATGAGGAACTCTATTAGCATTATTAATGTTTTTATCTTTACTTTTAGAAGGTTCAGAAGAAAAATAGGATAAGTCATTAGTAACTTCTAATATTTTTGCAAATATACTTGTATTTCCAGCAAATAATGCATGAAAGGTATTTAACTTCTTTTGATCAAATTCTACAATTATATAAGTACTATATGTAGGAGATGTATATTTTTCTTTATCTTTATCAGATAATTTATTATATTTTTCCTCAGTGAATATCTCTTTAAATTCAATATTTTTATTAACAACTGTAACAAATTTTTGAGTTTTATTTTCAGCAAAGGATATACCACGAATTAATTCTTTAGTTAATCCTCCTACAAGCTGTTCTACAACACTTTGAGATACATCAGGATTAGGTTTCGCTTTCCAAAACTTTAAAATATTATTAGAAATATTTTCAGATAAATTCTGTAATGATACACCTTTTTCTAAAAAATCAATTAATACTTGACTATCTGTTTCAGGATCAAGATTAAATCTTTCATTAACTTCTTCTGTTGTACCTAATACATCAGGACGAAATACTCGATTACCTATATAATCATATAAAGCCATGATGGCTTTATCCATTAAGTCTTTATTTAATAGATGAGAATCCTTATTGTATCCTTCTTCTTTGGCTTGTTCTATTACATTAGGATCTATTAAATAACCTAATTTTGTATGTGCAAATATTCTAGAACTATCTTTTTGTAATTCTTCTATAAGGTACTCTGCTGTACTCTTTTTAGAATTTTTATCAATAGGTATATTTTTTAAACGATCTTCTATATATTTAATATGGTTAGGTACTGCATTTTTTGTAATATGTTCTATAAATCTGTAAATATTAGAATTTACATCTGCATGGTTTTCAACAAATTCAAAAATATCCTGCATACTGACAGGATCTAGTTTACCAAAAGAAAGAATACCTTTTAAACCTCCTAGAACATCTATTTCAGGGTTTTTAGTAGTATCCTTACTATTGGTAATATCTTCTTTATTGAAAGATATTTCAGGAGTATTTTTTGAAGAGCCATCAGTAGGGGTGTGAAATAAAGGACTTGTTTGTTCAACCTCATTATTTAATATATCACCTTGATCATCAGAAGTTTTAGTTTCCTCTACAATATTTTCTACAATATTTTCAGAAGTAGGTTCTTCTAGAGGTGTATTAGTAAATAAGGTATCTTGTATCCAAGAAGAAGATTCTTTTGAAACATTCTCTACAGATTCTTCTTGAGGTGAAGTAGTAGATAAATTTTCTTCAATATTAGTATTCTGTGCAGTATCTTTCTTAGAAAATTTAGCTGTTTCTTCATTAGTTAATGAAAAGTTTTTACCAAAGACTTGTTCATCATTTTTATGCTTATTTACTAGATCTAATAGCTTATGATAAGTCTCTGTAACAAGCTCACTATCATCTTTTACAGCTTTTATATACTCTTGCGTACCATCTGAAAGATTACCTTCTGTATCTCTTGGTATTTTAACAGATTGACCATCTTCTCCATATCTTATTTCCCCAGTAGTTAATAAAGTATCATAATATACTCTCGTACCTGTTTTGCTTGATTCATTAACAGCTTCAACCTTTCTAATCATATGCTCATGAAGTTCTCTTAAATGAGTATATGCACTTACAACTGATACTTGTTTCCCTAGTTCATTAATACCAAAATCTTGACTATTAAGAACAGCTTGTTGTATTACTTTTATGTAATCACTAGCTGTCCTGTAATGACCATCTATTTTGGTAGATTCGTGTAAATTATTATATACTTTCTCAATACCTGCTGACTGTTTTTTACCTACATCTTGCTGCTTACTTACTTCTTCATTAGATTCACTGGTTGTATTAAGTTTACCTTTACTTTCTTCAATTAATTGTAGACTATCAACTAATTGTCTATCTTCTTCAGATAAACCTTCTTTATCTACTGTCTCAAGATTTTCTTTTACTTTATCAGAACCTAAATGAGCTTGTGCTTTAACTTCTTGAAAATCAGAGGTAATCTCTTCTTTAAAGGTATTTAATAATCTTTTAACGTTGGGTAATTCAAATAATTTATTTATAGAATCCTGTAATTTAGCTGAAATCTCTTTATTTTGAGTCAATAAACTTTGTTGAATATTTTGTTGTACTTGTGATACAAAAGCTGCTCCTTGAGGTGTATACTTACTATTTCCTATATTCATTACAGTTTTAACAACATCTATAGTACCATCATCGTTATTTTTTAAAAGGGGCTTAACATTTTTTATATCTATTTCCCTAGTACTTTCACCTACAGTCTGTTTACTAATATCTTTATCATCTGGATCTACAGTTATAGTTAAACCTAATTCTTCTTTAGTAATTTTTTCTTTAGGTTTATTTTCTAAGTTACTACTATCCTCTTTAGTAATTTTTTCTTTAGGTTTATTTTCTAAGTTACTACTGTCTTGTTTAGTATTTTCCTCAGAAATTACAGTTTTTTCATTATTACTTTTATTTGAATCAACATTTTCTTCTAATTTAGCGATTTCTGATATATTAGATTGTGTATCAATTTCTTCTTTATCAGTCTGTTCTAAATTAATAGCTTCTTTTAATTCAGTAGTCTCTAATACACTAGGTTGTGAATTAGTTTCTTCTTTTTCAGTTTCTTCTGTATTATTATCTTGAATAGTAGGTTCTAGGTCTTCAAATTCTTGCTTAGTATCATTCTTTAAATCACTATCTTCATTTTCTGTTTCAAATTCTTGTTTAACAGTAGATTCATTATTATCATTTTCATTACTTACTGTCTCAGTAGTAGGTTTAGTAGTAGGTTTAGTAGTAGGTTTAGTAGTAGGTTTAGTAGAAGTATTAATTAATTCTTCTTCAATACTACTAACTATATCCTCTTGGTCTTTAGTTTTTTTATTTTCTTTATTATTATCTTTAATTATACCTACACTATTAAGTATACTACCTGCACCACCTGCACCTGTTCCTAGACCTGCACCACCAATAGCACCTTCTGCTGCACTTTGTCCTGCACCTTGTCCTACGTATTTTTTATCAAGTATATTTTCAGAACTATTAATTTTATCTTGTATAACTACTTCAGCACCTCCCTGAACAGCTTCTTCAACACCCTCACCTAATCCTCCCCCAATAGTTTTCTTAACTATATTTCCAGTTACTTTTGTACCTTTTGTTAATATATTATCAGCTATAGTAGAACCAGGTAGTGCAACACTTGTAATAGCAGTCATTGCAGCCGTAGATGCAGCAGTAGTTAATCCTATAGCTACACTAGCAGCATCTCTAGCTTCTTCAGGAGTTAAACCTTGTTTAAGAGCTTCTTGGTAGGAAGGACTTTGTTCAATTACTTCTTTCGATAGATTTTGTACATGATCTACAGCGTCGCCATAAGCACCACTACCAGCAGTAAAACCAGCAGTAGCTGCAATGGCTGGTAAGCTTCCTCCTGATGCAACAGCAGCAATAATCGTAGTTATTAAGCTAGGCGCACCTTGTAAAGTCAAATCTAAGATACTATTAAGATCAGTACCTTTTACTTTAATGGTATTTTCGAAAGAATATAATTCTTTCATAATATTTGCTTGATCAGATGTAAGAGTACCTTTAGTTACTCTATCATCAAGTTCTTTTATTCTATTTTTATTTAAACTATTTATTAAGAGTTGATCATATTTTCTCTTCTGTTTTTGAGGAATAGAATCTGATTCATTAAGTTCATGTAGTCTTTTTTGATTATCTTCAATAAGATCTACAGATGCCTTTTGTCCTGATGTAGCAATATCTTTTAATATATCTGCAATGAAATCACTTTTCCAGATAGAGTCACGATAACCCTTTGGACGAAATGCATCTTCAAGCTCATCAGCACCTTTAGAAACACCTCCTACTAATAGTCCAGGAATATTACCTACAGTATTCCAAACACCTTTTTCAAAAGCATTACTTTTATCAATTTCATTAAAGTCTTCTACTGTTTTTACTTTATCTAACTCTAATAAAACTTGTAATTTTTTATCATTAGCCTTATAACCATATTTCTCAGTAAAGTCAAAAGGAGTCATATTTTGTATATCATGAATGTATGCTTCTTGTTCAGGAGAGGCATGACCTGCAACATGTTTAATAGCTAATGTTTGAGGATCTTCATTAATAACCTTAAATTTATTTAATATATTATTAATATTATCTATATTACTTACACTAGATGTATTAAGTGTACTAGGTATATCATTATTATATACCTCAGAAATACTACTTCCTCTATTATTATTATTTAGATACTGAGATAAAGGGTTTGTATCATTCCGATAATTATCAGACATATTTAATCCTATAGATTAAGTTATAATTAGGATTTTTAATTTGAAGGTTAATCCTTATCATCGCTTTTCTAATTCTGTTTGCATACTTTTATTTATATTGTTAAGTTCAGATATTCTTTTATGAAGTTCATCAGAAAGTTTTTGTAAAGTACTTTTATCTGCTGTTAATAAGTTTTCACCCCTTTCTGTTAAGGAGTTTCCATTACCTTTTTTATTCTCAACTTTAATAATATTATCTTTAAGGCTATTTATATTTGCTTTCATTTCTTCTATCTTTTTTATTTTATCACTTATAATAGGTTTATACTCTTTGCTTATCTTTGATCTACGTAAAAAGAGGTCTGTTACACCTTTAGCAGTATCTTCATTGAAATCTGTACTTCCATCTAAAAGAAATCCATCTTCAATAATACCTGTTTGTATTAAAAAAGCTTTGTCTTTCTTAGAAAAAGTAACACCAGGATAATTTTCTGTAAGATATGTATTAAAATTTGTAATTACATCCTGAGCCTCATCTTCCGTATATCCTTCTTTTACTAAAACACTGTTTATATTTGTACCTTCAAAAGAAGCTACTTTCTCTTGAAATGTAAAAAGCTCAGAAGAATTTGTAAAGTTTACAATAGCATCTCCTTGATTTAGTAATTGACCTACTGATATTTTTTCTTGAAGATTACCAGGATCATTAATAGGTACTTCACCTGTATTATACTTTGGATGACCTTCCTGTTTTATCTTATAATGTTCTGTAATAATATTTTTTATTGGTTCATATAGCATATGTACACTTGTACCTAACTTAGTTGCTATAAATTCTTGAGCATCTTTTTCATTATAGAAATTAGCAGACGATAGTATTTCTCCTATTTCATGAGTAAATTTTCCCATAATTACAGAATTACTAAATACTCCTTCCAACACTTTAGCCTGATATTTTGTAGGAACTTGACTTAATGATTGTTCTCCCTTAGCAATACCAGATATATAATCTTCAATTGCTTTCTTATCCTCTTTATCTCTATTTGCTTTATCTAGTGCATTTTGCTTATTCTGATTAGCTAATGAAGTAGCTTCATCAGTCAATGCAGCAGATCTAGCATCTATCTCCAGTCGTTGTGCTGCTCTACTATTATTAGTTGCACTATTAGCTTGCTCTAATGCTAATTTGTCACTGTTATTTTGCTGAGTAGCTGCATTATTATTTATAATTTCTTCAAGCCTCTTTTTAGCATTTGCATTTTCAATTTCTTCTTGTGTCCGATCAGCATTAAATAATCTATCTGCTTGTGCTTTCTTATTTAAGGAATTTAATGTAGGTGTTAATACATCCTGTACTGCTGGATGTGCTAAATCATTAGCATTCATACCACCTATTATGCTTCTCAATTCTTCAGGTGTACTAGCCTTTAATATATTACCAATATAAGGGTCTATTCTTTCCTGTTCTTTCCTGCCTAAATATTGCGAGAAAGCACCAGTTATACCTCCAATAGAATCTTGAATTGTTTGATTACTTTGAGTAGTTAAGGATAATACATCATTAAAATTAGGAGTATTAGTGGAGTTATATCTAATAGCCATAATATTATCCTAATTTGTTTTTAGCAACATATCCTGCTGTATCTTGAGGTCTACCCTCAGTAATATGTCTAGCTCTAGCTTGATCTTCCAAAGCAGTATTGTAAGTTTGTCTTTGATCCCCTAATGAAGTTTGATAAGCTTGTTTTTTAAAACGTAATAAATCTTCAGCTAATCTACTTTGTTTAATACCATTAAACATTCCACCAACTGCCCCAAATCCTTCTAATAAAGAACCTAAGTCTTTAAAGGAAAAGTTTTTAAATAATTCATCCATACCTGACATTTGATTATCTTTTAAACCATTGATTCTTTCTAAATCTTTAAATAATCCATAAGATTGGCTTCCTGAAAGATTAGCTGAATTTTGATTATAATGTTTGTCTAGAAAACTTAAATCTTGCATTTTTAATCCTTATTAAAGTATATTTTTAGTATTTTAAGTTAAATTAGTACTTAAATTCAAGTTAGAATAGTTATATATCATTTCCTGACTAAGATCAACTATATCTGAGCCTACCATAGTAGTTCTCTTAATAAAAGCATCAGAACTCTCTTGTGTAATATTTGAACTAGAAGTTAATAGATTAGGATGTATATATAACCCTGTATAGGTTAATTTTTTATATAATTGTCCTATTTCTTCAAATTCTTTCTTATAATTACGTTCTTCTGTTTTTATCTGATTAAGTGTTTTTATCGTAGCTTTTCTAAAATAATCAGCATAAGCATCTACAGTAGTAGAAGTTAATTTTAATAAATTAGTAGCAGAAGTTAATTCTGACCAATCAAGAAAAGTATTTATATTTGCTAAATCACCCGTAGGTTTTGATAATCTATGTACAGTAAGTATACCTATTACTGTACCTATTATTTTACCTATTTGATCACCCAGGATAGCTGTTGAAGCTAGGGTAATTGCCTGAGTAATAACCAAAGCAACTATAGCATTAGCTACAGCTCCTCCTATAACAGCAGCACTACCTGCTAAACCTAATGAAGCACCTACAGAAGCATGTGTACCTAATATACCTACACCAGTACCTGAAGATAGTACAACTATAACTGTTATTAATATCATACCAAGTATACTTCCAAGGAAACCTCCTGATCTGTATGTTACAGTACTCGTTTTATAAGTATTAAGAAGCATATAAGTACTATGATTTACTAATTCAGAAGAGTCAAAGATAGACATCTGTTGTAGAGTAGGTTCATGTAATGGTAAAATAAAAGGTGATGTATCTGCTGTATTTATTGCCTGTTCACTATTTGTTGTTTCTGTTACCCCAACATGAATAGTATTTCTATGCTCTAGTTCAGGAATATATATTGTATCAAAAAAAGAATCACTAATCTGTTTTTTAATAATTACGGTTTTATAAGAAGAATTATAGGATATATTAATGTCATTAGCTTTTGCTCCTGAAGTGTATAAACCAACTGTATGAATACTATATACTCCATTCATATGTATACTAATATTATAGGAAGCTAAATCAACGTTAGTGACTGAAAAATCAATGGATATACCAGAAGAATCTAAATTTGAAGTTTTAGATAAAAAATAAAATGGATCTAGACCTGGATCTGGATCTAGATCTGGATCTATATCTGTATCTGTATCTGGATCTGTATAAGGTACATCATCTGCTAAAGTTTTAAAGAAAGTATATATATATTCTTTTCCTTCTTTAGTATTTATATTTAAGGGAACACCTTGTATTAAAAAAGCATAATCTATTTCTTCTATATTAGGACTATCTTCTAAACTTTGTAAAAAGGAACTTGCACTACTATTATAGGCTTTTCTAATTGCTTTATCACATAAAGGATATAAAGTATCTATATACTTATTATCATCAATGGAAATATTGTCTATACGTAAAGGTATAACTGGATAAAAATCACTAAAATTAAGACTAGAAATATAATTATCTAATACTACAGTTCCTGAACCTACCTTATAAATAAACATCCTTAAAGCACCTTGTGTTCCAGGAGTTATTATTTCACCAGTATTTTCATCTATAACTTCTTCAGTATCTTCTGAATACACTATTATTATATATGTAGCGTTTCTGTCATATAAATTATTAGTGGGTACTATTTCTGTAATAACATTTTCATTTGAATCTATATATTCAACAGTAATCTCATTTGTATTAGAAATATCGGTTATCCAGTCTAAATCTGCTGTATATAAATCATTATTAAATAAATACTGCAAAGTGAAATAACGAAAATTAGATAATTCTGTAAAACTCTGTTGTACATTAATTGTATTACTAGCAGCAGGAGTTGGAAGATAGGGTAATATAATATCTACAGGGATAGATTTTTTATTTACTTTACTTACATTAGGAACTAAACTAGGAATGTTAATAGGTGACCAATTAAAGAAATCTCTTTGTGTTTTTCTTATACCTGTTAAATGATTAGTTATAATACTTTCACCCAGATATAAACTTGTATTATTATTAAGAGCAGAAGATATTAATATAGTTTTAAAATAACTATCTACCTTTCCATCTTTTTCTCTAATATTAAATACAAAGGATTTGACGTTAGTAGTAGTTTTTGTTTCTTTTGAGCCAAAAAGGAGGTCAGACAAAAGTCCCATAGATTATCCTTAATCTAAAGAATTATTAGCTCTTAGAGTATGTAATACTTCATTAATAGTATTATTTTGAAGCTCTGAAGGAGCAGCTAAACTACTATCAACTCCTTTTTGGATAGTCCAAGCGTCTGAATATAGTTTACCTACCTTATATTGAGCATCTTTAATATATGTATCAGTTTGTGTAGCATATAACTTAGTCTGTTTGCCTAATACGCCCCCAATAGGTGTAATATCATCAGTTCTAGTATCTAAAGTCTGCGCTCTCTGTGTTTCAACCTGTTCTTTTAATAAATCTTCTTGTTGAGGTAACAGATTATTTAATGTAAATTCTGCATGTTGCTTCTCTATCTTCATTTTACAATATTCTTCAGATTTAATAGCAACTTGTAACTTGTTATTAGCAAAAATAGCTTTAGAATTTTCAGCTTGAAATTTATTATTAATAACTTGTAACTTTAATACTTCTAATTCTGCTGCTGCTTGTGCAGTTTTATACTGAGCAGCTTTAGCTGCTTCTTGGGCAGATATAGTTTGCCAATGGTTTAAACTCTTAGTTAGGTCATACTGTAGAGAGAGTTGCATAATAGTAGGTATATTATTATTATATATCTCTACTAGAGAATCTTGAGATAAACGTCCTTTATCAAATTCATCTGTAAGATGATTCATCAATGTTTTTAATAATACTTCCATAATACCTGTTCCACCAGGTATCGTAGTAGTTAAAGTATCTATAGTAGAGGGTTCTATAGATTGATATACAGGGTCACTACTTGAAGGATTAATATTAAACTTTGATTCTGTTAAATCTATTAAAGATTCAGGAAATTCAATACCTTGTACTAATGATTCATACGCTGTATTTGCAGTATCAATAGCATTACAATCTGTAGAAAAAGTATCTGACATTATTTATGACTAACCTTATACCTCTTGTTCATAATCTATAGCATTTTGTTTAGATTTAATTGCAGAAAGTTCTTGTTCAGTTAAATCAGGTAATACTTGTATAGTGTATTCAGGTTTAATAACTGTTTCTGATGTCGTAAGTCTACTAGAAACTTTATTTTGGAAAGCTTGAAAAGTCTTTTCTTTTAAAGTCTCACATATTATATGTTCCATATGCCAAGGTACATTAAAAGGAATGTATCTTGCATTTTGATTTCTACTATTACTAACTCGAATAAATTCTCCTTGTAATTCTGTCTTACTAGGATTATGACAAGTCACTATACACCTAGTTAGACTATTAGGTGTTTTATTAGATGTTTTGCTGCTATCTGGAATAATAGTCATATTGGATGTATCCGTTTCTATAATATCTTCAGTTTTATCTATAATATCTTCTGTAGTATTTTCTATAATATCTTCAGTTTTATCTATAATATCTTCTGTAGTATTTTCTATAATATCTTCAGTAGATTTCACTTTAGGAGGTCTTCCTGCTTTTTTCTTTATAGTATTTAAATCCATAGTATATATACAACTTTCTAAAGGATGAAGTATTAGATACTTCCTTTTAATTAAAAGGAAGTATCTAATAAATTATTTATTTATGTAGTAGGTACTGCCGTATACATAACTGCAATCCTTTCTGGACGTTTTACCAAAGTACCATAGTACCACATGATTGACATAAAACCAATTTGTCCATAAGGATCATCATACCTAGTTGCAGTAGCAGCCCCTGGTTTCTTTGATATGATTTTGAACTTTTCAGTACTTTCATTATTAGCATTAACAACATGTTGTTGGAATCCAATAGTACTGAAAGATTCACTCCCTACAACAAGCATAGGGTGTACATCCAATTTACCATTAGTTTGTAAGAAGTCTGTACCTGTATGTGCTGCACCTACACCATCATATTTGAACATTTCTTGATTAACAATAATCCTGAAATTATATATACTACCTATCTCACCAGGCATTATATTTCCTGCATCAGCATACTCCTTTACAGGTATCAATGCTGGTAGTCCATGATATGCAGTCATTGACTGTAGCAATGGCTCAAGGTCAGGGTGTATATACATATACCTTGCTGCTGATATAGTTCTAGTATCAATCATACGGCTACCCTCAATAATTTTTGTATCACGAGGTGTTTTGTTCTTATCTAGATCAATAGAAAGCTGCATAAAATCTCTATATGTTATTACATCGGCTGTATCCATAGTTGCCCTAGACGTAGCATCTCCAGCATAACGTACAGTACCTGCTGCATTTAATAGATCTATTTGGAGTAATGCTTCTGATATTTGATTAGCACCAACAATACTTTCACGACTCAGTCGTTGATAAAGTTGATCGTCAGTGTCAAACTGAACATTTTCATTTGTATACTCATGGAACAAACCATACTGTTTAAGACTACCTTGTTTTGTAATACGAGTAAAACCTACCCGATTAACTCTTCCACCTTCCTCAGAGAGTGCAGGCAATGCAGCAGTAACAACTCCTACATCGGTAGAACTACCATACATATTACCATTAGCATAACTAACACCTTGGGCATTAATTCCTTCTAAATTAACGTTACGATCATCTAACATAGGGATGTAATCGTAACATTTAATTGTTTTACCCATATGTTTAGGCATTGTTATCGTATCAGATAGCTTACTGAACACCATATTAGGTGCAGCTTCAATAAGTGCTTTTCGATGATAATAATCGTAACGTATTTGTCCTCCACCAATACTGGAATCAGTAGTAGTAGGATTATTATATTTTTGAACCATAGTTTAAATCTTTCTAGAATTGAGGTATTGATTTTTCAAAATGTTTTTGAAATTCTGTGTCTGACATTGTATTAATATCAGGTGTAGTTTCTGGTATACTTTTCATAGAATTAGGTGCTTCCATTGATTTAACCTTCTGTTTAGAAGAGTTAGATGCTGGTGCTTTAGGATTGTGACCTATACGTCTATCTACTGCCTTGGGTTCTTGAGTGTTAGATTGTTTTTCTAGTTCTAACCCAATTTGTTGATATTGGCGAATAAATGGTTGTTTAATAGTATCTACACCTAATGCATTACGTCTTTCTATAATATCGACTATATTGTCATATATTCCAGTTTGTTTATGTTGTGTTAAAACAGACAATATCTGAGGATTCTCAAATACTAATGTTTTAGTTTCATCATCAAAAGTGGAAAATTCATTAATAATATCAGTACCTTCTTTAGAACTGTTAAGTTCATTAAGAATGGTTTCAAAATTAATTGTCTCTTCACTTTTAATATTATTTTGTGGTTGAAACTTATCAGAGCTTTCCAAATCTAGATCAACTGGATCTATATCTTGTTGCTTCATAAGTTCTACAAGGGCAGAGCGATTACCTTTAGAAGCTTCAATAAGTAAATTTAATTTACCTTCTTCTAAAAGATTATTGCTCTTCAAAGCCTCGATATATCTTTTATCTTTGGCTAATTCTTGGGATTTTTTGGTAAAACCAATCCCTTTCTGCATTAAGGTTATAGCTTCTTCCGCAGTCTCTACTTTAATAGTCCTACCATTTGCTTTAAAACCTTGCTTAAAAATTTTATCGTATGCTTCTTTATGTTTAGAATTAATGTCAGAAGCATTGTTAGATACATCTTCATTCTGTTTTGTACCCTTATTATTAATTTCTTCATCATTGTTACTTTTTTCTTCGATATTTTCTTCAATATTTTCTTCTGAATTAACAGTTTCTTCAGTAGTTTCTTCAGTAGTTTCTTCAGTAGTTTCTTCAGTAGTTTGTTCTGAATCATTACTTTCTATAGTATCTTCTTCTTCAAGTTTTGTCTGAGAATCCTGTTCTAAATTAGTTTCTTCTTCTTTATTATTATTATTATCTATATCAGAAGTGTTATCAACTTCCTTATTATTTTCTTTATTATCTTCTAAAGAAGGTTCAGGATTACCCAATGATTCTTGCTGTTCAGATTCTTCTTGAAAATTAGAATTAAATTCTTTTATAAATTCAGAATCATTCATGTAATTAATATTATCTGTTGTACTCATCAGTATACCTTTTATATTTTAAGATTAATTAATAATATTATAATGTATTACGCATAGCAAGTAATTTATCTAGATATTCTTTATTATTTTCTTTATTATCTTTAATCTTTTTAAAATAACTTTGTAAATAACTAATAGCATATATTGATTTAAATATCAACTCTTCCGAATAAGAGTCTTTTTTACATGCATTTAGACTTAATATATTTTCATTCTTAATATTATTAAAAAGATTATTAGTAATAATAAATTGAAAATCTTTATTATTTTCTAATCTAATTAAACTATCAGCTAAATCTATTTCATGCTGATATTTTGCAATATCTATATCAATATCATTCATTTTTAATTCTATTATATTTTATTGTTCAAGTATTTTATTTAGGTCTTTATAAGCCATAGCTTGCTGTACTGCTGTAAGATCTTCTGCATTCTCAGATTTAGCTAAGCTTTGTGTAATAGCTAACTCTTGTTGTGAAGAAGATTGTTGTTTCATTTTTTCCAAATCTTTTTTCTGTTTATTTCCTGTAATCTCTTCACTTGCTTGTACTTGTAATAATTGTGCTTTACTTCTTTCTTCCTCAGCTTCTGCTTTTAATTTCTCTATTTTAGCCTCTAATTCAGCTACTTGTAGTTCTTTTAATTTTTCTGCCACAGGGTCAGGCTGTGGTTGGTATGCTTCAATACTTTCAGCTAATTCTGGCATTTTACGTAAATAAGCTATCTTAGATAAAATTAATTTAATCATATCTAAGCCTAAATTGTTACCCATAGTTTGTAACATAAAGGCTAATTCTTGTGCTTTAGCTTCATCTACTTCATTATTAGATACATCAACTTTTATATCGAAATCCCCCTTTAAATCATCTGGGGTAATAGAGATAAATTCTTGATTAGATATTCTAACTACTTCTGTTTCATCTAATAAAACTTTATTTAAACCTATAACTTTATTAGCAACATCAGATAAACCATATGTAAGTCTACGTATTATACTATTTTCTCTAAGACCTGCTGCACTTATTGCGGCTTTAGTATTAGTAGCTACATTTCCATAGGTATCACCATTAATACCTGTACTAAATGATTTTATACCTGTTATAGATTCAGCTTGTTGTGTTTCTAAAGCTATTAACGTTATAACAGATTGTGGAATGTCAGGTGTAGTAAAATCTTTAAATATATCAGAAAGACTAGATCCTTGATCTAAATTATATTCAAAATCTAAACCTTTGGTAAACTTTTCTTTATTTGTATGATCTAAGGAATGTTTTCTAAACCCTATTTGTCCTGCTGCTGATCTACCTACAGTATCAATTACTGCTCTTTTTAATCCTCCTATAGTCTTTTGATTTTCTTCCAATAATTCTGCATCAGGTATACCAAATACTGAATTTTTTTCAGGATTATAATTAGTAATAACAATAGGTGGTTTACCATCAGGGAAAGGATTACTTTCCATTCTTATTATAGTATCCCCCACCCATGAAGCTACAATAGGCTGTAAAATACCATCATTATCTGTATCATACTTACCCCAATACTCATACATAATAACTTTTTTTCTCAGATCATCAGTAAAATTACTAGTTTCTGATAAATTTGTTTTATCACTTAGATGTTCATGTGTAGAAGTTCCTGCTGAATCCCAATCTACTTTATCTAAATTAGAATACTTACTTTTACCTTCTTTTAATAATTCAGCTTTAGATGTAGTGTGAGCTATTATAATAAAATTCGCTTTATCAATATCCCCTTTACAGTGAGGATCTACATATACAGTTTCTAAGTCTAATATATGTAGTACAGGTTTATTTTCTATTACCTTTTCTTGTACTTGCTCTGTATAACCTGCAATGGTTACTACTGTAGGTACTTGTGTTTCTTCATAGTAATTTACTGCTTCTCTCTGTGTTTCGGGTATTTCTTGATTAAATGCAAGAGGATTAGTTTGTTTAAGAGAAATAGCTTGTTCAAGAATACTTAATTGTTCTTCATCAGTTATTTCAAAATATTCGTAAATAGGAACTTGTACAGTTACTTCTTCTGTCTCTCTTAACCATGAAACTCTAACAACACATGAACCCTCATCTACATTATGTCTAACAAATTTATTTATAAAATCAATTTTATTAATTTTAGTATCAAATTGATAATTAATTACTAACTCATTCTGTTTGGCATTATCAACATCTTCAAAGGTTCTAGGAACTACTTTAAATAGTTGTGCTTGATTTAATATCTGTTCTGATATAGCTGAATATCTCCATTCAGCTTGTGTTCTTATTAATTTTGGTTGAGCAATAGATCTACCTGCTATTTTTACAGGTTTATACTCACCTTCTATATTTTTTAGATCATTCCATCTTTTAATATTCTGTACATGATCATCATGTGATTTTGTACTTATATCTAAGTCTTTTTTTAAATCTTCAACAGTAGGTTCATTTGCCCAATCTGTTATTACAGATTTTTTAAGATCCTTTAAATTATCAAACTCATTATACTTATTATTTTCCATAGAATTTATCCAAACTATCTTTAATAATTTGATTAACGTTGCCAGAAAGCAGGTTTATCTCTGCTATCAATATGAATATAATCTTTAGAAATACCTATAGCATTAAAATTTTTAGTTTTTGCTAATTTAATAAAACTATCTATTTCACTTTTACTCCAATTATGAGTAGATATATCAAAAGCTTTTCCTAATCTATGTTGAGATGTAGGTACTCCTCCTTGATTCTTATTGTGATCACTACATCTATAAGCACTATTAATTATTAAAGGTTTATTCCATGACTTTCTTAATTTTTGTAAAGATTTTACACTATAAGGGTCAAATAATTGTGGATTATTATAGTATCTACAATTATGATCACAACCCCTACAGGCTAATTCCTTTTTACTAAAATTAGGATATTTGTTATCCCAATTTTTTTCTTCATTCATTCTTTTCATTATTAAAAGTTAGTAAATTTTTTAATTATACTAAATAAGAATACCGTAACGCCGCCAGAGATCAAACCTATCCAAACGTTCATTTTGGTTTGATCCTTTTCTATGCGTGAAACGCGTTTACGCATTTCAGAACCTAGATTGCTATTTTCTTTACGTAACTCTGAAAAGTCCTTTTTTAACTCCACAATATTGTTATTTATATTATTTACCTTCTCCTCCACTGCTCCTATAGTTCGCGATAGATTGTCAATTTGTGCCATAATAATAATTCCTTATTCAATATTTTGTTCAGTATAAAGATCAGCAATTTCACTAGGTGATAATTCTCTATCCCAGATGATACCATCATCAGCAAGACCAACAAAGCAGTGGTCTGTTAAACTTCTGAAACCATATACATCTAGCCCAACAGTGAAGTCACCAGCAGGATTACCGACTCCTGATGAAAATTCCGCGCCATTTATGTATAATTTTACATCACCTGTATCTCGGTTATACGTGGCAGATACCATTATCCACGTATTTAGATATTCGATGGGCATCTCTTTTCTCCCAACGCCTCCTACTCGATCATAGGGTTGATTGACCAGTAAGAGTAAATGGTCGAAGCCGATGAATAACACAATGCGTGCGTCTACTTTATCAACAGACCCGAACAGTGCAAATTTACCGCCGAAGCTGGGCATGTTTACCCAAGTAGACAGAGTAAAGCTATTTGAACCTATGACACCGCCCTTCGCAGTATCAATATACCCAACATTGCCTACAGGACTATTAAATACTTTACCTCTAATTGGATCATCAGAGATTACACCACCTCTGTGTAATGACAGATTTGTTGATCCTGTTACATCAACGGGCGAACCTGTATCAAAATTAGTTCTGAGTATATAGCCAGCAGGAATATTTTCAGGTACTGCTGGTGTAGCTGATACAGTATCACTTGCATCTCCTAATGTATCATCTGATGCCTTAGCACGAACGGCGTAAAATCTCTCTTCACCATTTGTTAAACCACTATGAGTATAGGTTGTGTTGGGTGTTACCCCATCGTTTAAAGCAGCCATACTACTCGTATTTAACCCTGTTAAAATAACATAATCGGAAGCATTGGATATAGCATCCCAAGTAAGTGTGACTTCCCCATCACCAGCCGTTGCTATTAAGCCTGTAACTTGCTCTACTACGGTAGGAGGGGGAACAGGTACGGATTTAGCCTTGGCTTCTGCCAATGCTGTATAATATCGACTACCCATTAGTCGCAAGCTAGGTGCGTCAAAATGGATGTAGTCTGTACCAGTACCTGCTGATACTGGTGTATGCAGGTTCTCACTGCTGATACAGTGTGTATAAGCAATTCTTTGAGAAACTGTTTTAATTATATTATTTGTTATTACCCGAGTACTTTCTGGGTTCGTACCAATCCAAGCTGGGGCTAATTCCCCACAGATAAACGGTGTTGTATCAGAAGCGACTGTTATGTCACTTCTAAACCCATGTATTTGGGCATCAAAGACCTCTTGGTAAGGGTCTGGATTTCCTGCATCGGACTCCCCTTGATGCCAGAGTATACCTCCTAGAACATAATCTGGATTTTCGTCAAAGAATGTGTTGGCCTGATCTATCGCGTTGTTATAGTAGGTATCGCCTACACCCCAGTTGTTATCCCCTTGTATTGCTGATCCACCCTTAGCTGCGGGAATTAAAACTAATTCATGCGTAGGGTTTGCCTCCATATAATCAATAGAGAACTGTAGAGCCAACCCCATATCACCACCTCTTTCGTCAAGGTGATCTAGTGGAGATACTGCTGGTGCAAGCACTTTACTTTGTTTCCACTGTTGAACAGTTGACGGATAGGTTGCACCACCATCGTAGTCGGCTCTTCCCACCATATTGGATTGACCTCCAAGAAGGAAAGCTACTTTTTTAGATTCACTCATAGGCGTAGCGGATACAGTAAGGCTTGGGTATCCTATCGAATCATCAGAACCCTTTACCCTAACACGGTAAAATCTTTCCTCACCATTTGTTAGCTCAGTATGAGTATAGCTATTTTGGGTATTGACACCATCATTTAACAATGTTTCATTACCTCCAGCTATCCATGTATCTATAACATAGTCAACTGCGAATGTGCTAGCATCCCAATTCAAAGTAATTTCCCCGTCACCAGCCGTTGCTGTTAAGTTTCTGACTTCGGGTATAATTGGATCTACACCTCCAGTAGGAAGAGGTGCAACTAAGGTTTGTGTAGGTACAATAACAGAACTTGTACCCTCAATACCATTAACTCCTTGAGGTTTAACTTGGTAATATAAAGTAGTATTACTATCTAATTCTAAATGTGTAAAAGTAGTTGAATTACTTGTAACAGTATCTAATTCTGTTAAATCAGAATTATTATATCCTGAATATATTATGTAATTAGTTGCATCTACTACAGGATTCCATGTTAAGGTTACACTATTATATGTAGGTTCTGCTACTAGTCCTGTTACTTGTAATAAGCTTAGGATAGGAGAAACAGGTTGAAATTTAACCTCTGAACCACCTAAAACAATAGTTTCTAATTCGCCATTACCAGAAGTTTTACTAAATAAAGTTGTATGAGCAGGTAATAGATATTGAATGTAATAATTAGGTAACAATCTCATCCATTTAACATCGCCAAGAGTAGAACTTATACCTATAGAAACGTTATTAGATGTAGTGGATAATGTGATAGGTCTATCATAAGATACTGCGGTTAAAATATCAGCAGCAGTGGAACTAAGATTAGATGTAATTACATCCTTTGGGTAGAAAACATCCATAACTTCACTATGACTGTCTCTAGGTAGTACTATTTTATCTTTATGGTAGGATGCCATTCCTATTTCCTTTAATATTTATATTTATAAAATTACGTAAGTTTCTGTAACATAAATATATTTAATATTAGTTATTGTCAAGAGATATAAGTTTAAATAGTTATTTTTGTGTTACAAAAATAACTATAATTATGTATAATATTGTTTATTCTTCCCATAAGTGAATTTCTGCTTCTCTCCTGCGTTTCAGTCCTTGCAATTTCCGCCCCCCTGAAAAAACCCATCGACGCAACTGTCTTGGTACATCGTCATACTCATGTCTATTAAGCACCTTGCGTAAGGTGCTTGCTTGCAAGTTTCCCGTACCAAGATTATATGAAAAATCTAGTAAAGCCGCCCATTGGTTGAGGGCTAGGGAAGGTTTAATAAGTATTTGTATTATTGGTAAGGTTTTTAATAGATGATTAGTTAATGCTTTTTCAGCCTCCCCTTGACTCATAGTCATATTTGGTTTGGTATCTTTAGAGATCAACATTCGTTCATTCTTATCCTTAATAACTGTACCATAACCTATAGTCCAAACTCCTGAAGGGCATAGATAAGGTGTTCCTGAGAAGCCTTCAAATTCTCGACATAAATTAGAGGCCATTTCAATAATCTCACTCACTAACGGCCTCGCATCTTGGCGATTGATCTGTCGGAAAACCAAAAGGCGATAATACCGCTTGACATTTCCATGTAAACTAACCATTGAGTTGATTCCCTTAATTCAGGTGATGCCCATAAGAAGCCGTATCCTAAAATCATTAATACTAATAACGTAACCATGGGGCGAATTAGTCCGTTTACGTTAGATACCCATGGTGAGGTATTGCGATTGATTGCTTTATCGTGAGATCGAGCGTCTGCTCGATCATCGGCGGAAGATTGCACAATAGTTGCGTCTAGTTTTGATGCGCCAATTTGCACTTGAATAGCCGCTTGCTGATTTAATAAGGCAAGTTCATGTTTGTTGTCTTGCCAATTTTGGGCAAACCCTAGTCCTTCTTTAATTAAAGGTAGCAACGCCCCTGTGATAAGTCCGATCATGATTTATTCTCCTTTAAAGGATGTTATAAGGTTATCTAAGTTATTATTAAATTCTGAAACAATATCATCAATATGTTCAGATGTTGTTGCGTTCTGAATAGCCTCATCAGCGCGTCCCTTTAGCGATACAAATTCCGTAGACATCGTAACGAAAAATCCCGCCTTCTCTGTGATCTTATTTGCCATTGCTAAGGCATCGGGAAGTCCACGGTTGCTTGCCATATTTTCAAGAATATTCGTGTCAGTTTCGCTTACTGTACCAGCAATGAACTCGCGTGCCATGCGACCCTGTTCTGACCATGTCAGGCGTTCATTATTCGGATACTTGACGACAAACTGCTCGATAGCTTTATTTGTCTGTTCAATGATTATTTGTTGTACTTCCTGTTTAATCCTTATAATAAATTCCATAGGTTCGCTAAAGTTACCATCGGATTCTTGACTCATCCCAAGTTTAACTGTATCAGGAATCTCAATAAATCCATTATCCTGTTGATCAGTAATAGTAACAACTATATTATCTTTTATTTGAGCATACTTAGTCATTTATTTTTCCTCTAAGATAATATAAGATACCGCTCGTTCATCCTGATCTCTATCATATCTAATGGTTCGATTAAGACTTACATTATATACTGGACTTCTTGCCGTAATTATATAGAATTTATATGTATATGTCCCTTTAGTTAAATTTGAATCATTCAAAATAAAACATATATTAGACATAGTAGAATCATTATTATTATCAAAGGGTATTGGTACATGCCCCGCTGCGCCAGATGATGTTGTTGTAGGTTTTGGTAGATCTTCCTCGGCATCAAGAGTTTCATAATATCTAATTTTGCGAACTAATATCACTGCCTCGTGATGAACTTCAAGTGCAAGGGTGCATTTTATTTCAACATCACCTCCATTAGTTGAAATAGTTGTATCCAATGGTGATAAATGTACTTCTTCTGCTCCGTTGTAAATATAAGCATTTGTTACTGTATTTATAACTCTAGGTTTTTTTCTTGAAAAAGGTAGGTCTAAGCCATCCATTACAAAGTAGCCATGACTGTTATCTGGGTTTCCATTCCCGTCTGCGGAAACAACTCGCATAACCCCATCTCCCTGCATCATGAAGCCTGAACATCTCTCTGATGCAGGTTCATGTATTAACAAAGCAGGGCTATTATCACTAGTCGACATAATACGCTTAGCGGACTGTATTGCGTCAGTTGCAATGTCAGTAAATTTATTTGGGGGTAAATATTGCCATATTCCTGTTGTACCATCTGATGTTAAGACTTGACCAATATTACCTATACCTTCTGGTAATAATTGATTTTTGTAAGGATTCCCCCAAGCATAACCACTACCTGTATTAGTTAAAATTTGACCATCAGTACCATTATTTTCTGGTAATAACCGATCAATTATTGAAGTAACTTCAGGTAAATTACGTAAGACATATCCATCACCATTTGAAATTATAACTTGTCCATCAATATTCAGAGTTTCTGGTAATAGTCTGGTTGCTATACCTGAATTTAATTTAGGTAAATCAACTGTACCATCAGGTATTGTAACAGAAGCTGCATTGTTTGCTGAAATTTCAGCAGCATCAGCATACTCTTTTGCACGATCAGCTTCTGTTAAAGCTGCTATACTGTGTCCGTTAGCAGTGTTTGTATAAGTTTCAGCAGATGCTACAGCAGTATTAAGTGCATCAACATCTTGTTGTACCTCAGCAGGTATATCTAAAATAGTAGATATGTTTTCAACTAATGTATTAACATTATTTATTGATTC
Organism: Candelabrum cocksii; assembly: GCA_963930725.1. Lineage (NCBI taxonomy): Eukaryota > Metazoa > Cnidaria > Hydrozoa > Anthoathecata > Candelabridae > Candelabrum > Candelabrum cocksii. The sequence continues at coordinate 16,101 of CAWVNQ010000002.1, read as the reverse complement.
TGCTACTGCAACAACATTATCAATATCTGTTGCTACAGTATGTATATCATCAGTAGTTTGTTTAAAGGATTCACTTATAATACTATTTACTATAGGTTCTTGTATATTATATGCCATTAAGCAAATCCTCTTTGATCTAGTTTGTAATTTGTATGAGTTTCTGTTAAGTTAATTAAATCATTAACTTTAAGTAGATCTTCTTGTTCTTTTATTAATGCTGTGTACTTTAATAATTGGTTTTGAAAAGTATCACCTTCTTTATCTTTATATATTTTAGAAGCAATCATCAATCTAAATAAAGTCATTATAGCAGAAGGAAGTTCTATAATTTGATTACTTAGATTTTCACTTGTTAATCTAGCATGATTAGCCTGATATAGAACTTTAAATATTTCTTTAATAAATTTACTGGGTATCTGTATCAAATCCCACTGTAGAGTATTAATAGAATCATCATTAAATTGGTCATTCAATATCTGTTTCTCATCCATAGCATTATATATACTATTTACTCTTATAAAATCATCATTATATGGGATAATAGGAGTATCCATAATATATCTTACTTCACTAGTAGAACTAGTGTTACTAACAGCATATTCTTTAGCTATTTTGTAAGAAGTTAAGGGATATATAGTATGAAGAAAAAATATCTTTTCGTTTAGCATAAATTTAGTATGAAGTTCTGTTAAAACTTCATTAACATAACTAATAACAAAGTCTAAGTGATTTTGTTTAATGTTAGAAGGTTGCGTAGTATCTACTAGAGGAGTACTATTTAATTCTTTTAAAGCTAAGTCTTTTAGAAAATCTTGAAGATTCATAATACTTCCGTATAACAGCAAACCTTTTAATTAAGATAACTTCTATATATAGCTATCTATTTTTAGAGGTGTATCATAATTATCTTCTCCATGCAAGTACATATTATCTTCTGAGTTAAAAGTTACTTTAACTTCTTCAGAAGGAGGCATTGTACTAATTTCTCCTAACATGGATATTGTATCCAAACAATCATCCTTTCCCTTTAAACCAGATTTAGTAGCTAAACGTAATTCACTCATAAATTCTGACATTATCTCAGAATCTTTTTCTTCTTCTGGGAAATACATTTTATTATTTACAAATAGAGGAACTATCATCATAAATCTAGAAAGTTTATCGGTACTTACTCTTACTCCTGGTTTTCCTTTTGAACCAACATTAGTAGCTAAATTAAAATAAACGTTAGTTTCTCTTTGCTTTTTCTGAATAACAGGAATTAAGGATACTTGTTGTCCATTTATTTCTATTCCTACAGAAAGTGGCCTATATTTTTGGGCAAACATAAATAGTCTATTCAAAGTAATTGTAATTTCTTGGCGTTCACACATACCATCAACCCAAAACCAATCATTATTATGATTTAATGCCCACACAGAAATAACAGAAAAATCTGCTGTTTTATTACGTGAATAAGCAAAGTCAGTTGTTATATAAAAATTAAAAGAACCTTTATTGTCTAGTAGGTTCTTTCGTGCATACCATTGAATATTCCCTTCAGAAATTAACCTATCTTCTTCTGAACTAATACGTAACATCATTTCTTGATTAAATGAATCTAATTTACCTTGAGCTTTTGCAGATTCATAACTATCTTTTACATACTCAAAAGAAAATCTCTCCTCCCAACCTCCTTTAAACTCTTCTTTAGAACAAGGGAATTTTTCGCATATAGGGTATACATTAACATCATATGTTCCTGATTCAACTAATTCATAAAGAACATCAGTTTTATTAAAAGGAGTTCCATTAAAGATAATTTTAGATTTTATAGGATCTAAAGCATAAACTACACCTTTATGAACAGTATCTTTAATAGATTCCATAGAAGCTCTTGATATAGCATCACTATCTGAAACAAGGTCATCTAAGATAGCTAACTGAGGTCTATTACCAAAAATCTTAGTACCTCGAATACCTGTCTTTGCCCCAAACATTTTTATACCTAATTTATATCCTTCTGCATTTTTGAAAGTAATAGCTTTATCTGTAAATTTAACTTCAGGAATACATTCTTTAAGAAAGTCAGAGTTCTCATAACGATGCTCAATATTTTTCCTAGCACTTGCAACCCCATTCTCCATAGAATCAGAAACATATATAATTGCATTTACTTTACCAAAATTAGGTAGTTCTCCCATAAATGCAAGATACAGAGAGAAGTATTCAAAGAATAATGTAGTTTTAGCTGTACCCCTAGCGCATAAATTTGCTACGCGAGGTACATTACTAATAAGTTTATCTAGCATTTGTAAATGAATAACAGGAGTTTCTTGATCTGTGGAATCATTACCATTTACTAGTTTTATAAAATTAATAAATTTTAATGAAAACTCTGTAGGTTTATAAGTATCTAACCCTACCCCATAATCAACTTCATCTAAAAAATCATCTACTGTCTTTTTTACCATTATATTCTAATCATTATATTAAATATCAACTATATATTTTTTTATTATCCAGTTTTAATAATTTCAGTATCTATTATAGTTTTTGCATCAAAACTACCATCTTCTATTAATTTCTGTTGTTTAGAAGCTAAAGCTTCTAAACTTTCTTTTATATTAACCAATGCAGAACTTTCTTTTATTTCAATTTCTAACTTAGGGGTAGCATCCATTGAAGGTTTTACATGAGTTAAGATACTTGTTGCAGCATCTACCCTAGCTTTAGGTGATATATTATCATCCATCATAATACCACTTAAAACACCAATAGATTTATGAATAGTATCCTGATGATACAGATGTATAGGGATAATAGCTTGCTGCATTATATTAGCAACAAGGGCATTATTTTTATACATTGAAACATAAGTTATTATTTTTTTCCTACTGGACTCTTTTCTTATTAATTCAGCATATCTCTTTGGAAAGGTAGATTCATAAGCTTCTTCCTGAGTATTACCCATCAATATATGCGTTACAAAGGTTACTGCATTCACATAATCATCTATCTTATACCTACCTGTTTTAAGTATAGAACTGAAACTAATAAAATTACTGGCTAATCCTTTTGAAACTATAGGATCATTAGATAAGTTATTAAGTTTATCTACTATCCCAGAATTGACTCTTTTACCTAAAGAAACAGGTAATGCATCTTTAATTTCTTCTGCGGTTATCATGTTCGTTAAATACTTCCATTTATATTTAATTAAATTTATTACAATTAATATTATTAATAAAAATTACCAAATACTAATAATTACAATAAAACTTACATTTTTGGTAGTCTATCTAAACACTAAGATAAAGATAATGTTACTTACTTAAAGTTTAAAAGTCAAAGGTATTGGTGAAAATATTTATAAAATTAATTATAATTAAGATTTTTATTACTTAATTTTTATTTAGCATTTTTATTATTTAATTTTTATTAAGCATTTTTTATTTAGCATTTTTTATTTAGCATTTTTATTATTTAATTTTTATTAAGCATTTTTTATTTAGCATTTTTTATTTAGCATTTTTTTCAAAATTTATTTTTATGTGTGAAAGTAGGGTTACACAAAGGATACACACGGATAACGTACAGAAAACTACCCCCCCCCTACTACCTACGCTTACTCTATCATCCACCATCAACCAACTAACTACCTCTCATCTCTTACTCTCTCATCTCTCACCTCTCATCTCTTACTCTCTCACCTCTCTTATACCTACAGGCTATCGCCTGTCAAGTGGTTAAGTGTGGTTGTGCATAGTGTGCATCCAACAACTTAACTTAATTCTTGTTTAAGAAAGGAGTGTTCTCATGTCGGAACATTCAACATCCGTTATAGGTAGTGCTAGGAAAGCATTCTGTGCAATCTTCAACGTTATCACTGATACAGGTGGTAATCTTGCAGATCTCAGTACAGGTTTTGGCTACAATGCCAAAGTATTTAGAGCGCAGTCTGAAGCAGATGCTATATTAGCTTTATCTGTTTTAGAAGCAAAAACTACTCATGCGTTGTATGAGGCTCAAGACAAATACAGGCTACCAGAAGGAGAAGATACAGCCGAAAGGTTAGATCAAATCCAAAGAGTCATAGAACAAAAAAGAGCGTTGCTAAACTCATAATCCATAAGTAGTCTTGAGAAATCAAGACTACTAATTACCCTTAGATATACCATTAATATAAGATATTATATAAGATATAATACTAAATATATTTTAAGTATATTTTAAGTATATTTTAAGATATTCCATACCCTAATTATATTAATAATAGGGTACAATTAGTATTATATTATAGGAATATTCTAAGTATATTAAGGTATAATCTTAATTAATATTAATTAAGGGTAATTAGGATAAGAATAACCATTAAGTAATATACCTATTATATATTCTTAATTTTAATTAGAAATAATTATTATTAGTTATAGTTTTAGGTAGATTATTAAGTATAGTAATAGTAATACTAATAATAATAATGGTTATAATAGAAGTATTTAGTACCTATTACGTTAGGTATTATACTAGGTAATATGCTAGGTAATATACTAGTGAAGATACTAGGTATTATGCTAGTTCTAGTTAGTAGAGTAGTGGTTATAGTAGTTAAGGTAAAAGTTAAGATAAAGTATTTAAAAGTATTAAATCAAAAATACTATTTATTTTACTTTCTCAAATTACCTTATACTAAAAATTATGGATTTTTCCATAAATATCTATATCCTAACTACTAGCCTAACTACTATCTTAGCTATAATCTAGGTACATTTTACTTCTAATTAATTTAGATTTTATTGGTAATAAATGGTTATTACCATCATCACTTTAACAACAATAATAGGAGAAAATTATGAATACAAATATCCAAGTAGTGGAATTTCTTAGAGATGATTATCGAGAAATTACAGAATTTAGAGAGGATCTTCCTACTATAAAAACAGAAGATGCATTAGCAGATCACTCTGAAGAGTTTCCTGTAGAATTATCTGAAGAACTTCTTTATGAAATGCTTGCTATTTATGATAAGTATTAGGAGTTATAAAGTAACATTACTACCTTTTCCGTACTACGTACTACAAAGGTAGTAATGTTATTAAGCTTTGTAAACAAGTTAGAAGATATATTTATTAATTACTATTACTTAGTCTATCTTCTATCTATTGTATAAGCTTAGATTTTGATCATGTCAAGAACTATTTATACTTTTTAGTTCTTTTATATATCACTGATCAAAAGTTACTGAACTGCTCAAATACCTTATTTCTAGCCAAAGTCTTTTGTAGTCCTTTTTAAGAAGGGTACAAAGAGTATTAGTTATTAACTAAGGTATTGCCCTATGGACTACTATTATCAGTCTACAAGGGTGTAAGGAGAGCTATAAAACTAGGATTTATTCTTAATAGTTCCAGTTCTATCATTTAGTTCCTCTTGTTGTTTTAGTTCAGTTGGGAACGCTTTCGCGTTCCTAGTGAGTAGGTCATGTACCTGCTTATTTATTTATATAAAGTATATCAATACTTTATATATCTGTAAAACCAAGAATAATCTTGGTTTAAATAATCATAAAAATTAAGGAAAAAATTATGGCTAATTATAATCCCACTGTCTTAAACTTAAATACTCCAAATAATATTAGGAGTAATAATTCTGATAAACCTAAAGCTCAATACTATCTGAACGTAGGGCTACAAGTGGATGAAGATACGTTTATTTCTCTTCCTTTGGGTATTGCTCTAGATACCATGAGTCCAGCGAAAACAGATACGAACTCTGCTGAAATGAACAAAGCCAATGAAGAAAGGAATATTCTTCTGGATAAACTTAATGATAAATTAAGTACTCTTAAACCAGGAGAAACATTTTATTTAGACACAATGAAAATCACGGCTTATAGAGTCAAGGACATCGAAAACAATGATCCAAAAGATATGGAGGAAATGACTAAAAAGATAGCTAAAATACTTTAAGTATTTCATCTATAATTTATGTGTGTTGGTTTCTATTGTATAATTATGATTATACATGGAGATCAACACATATTAAAGATTAAAAAATATAATTAAATATAATAATTACGTAGAATAAAAAGAGAAAGAATAGGAGTTTAATTATGACTGAAGATAAAAAATATACCTTTACTGGTGAAACTATTAAAATTAAAGGAACAACTTTACATAGAATTAAAGCACTTAGATCTTTTGGTGGTGTTAAAAAAGGAGATTTAGGAGGGTTTATAGAGAAAGAGGAAAATCTATCCCATAGGGGTAAGTGTTGGGTATATGATGAAGCTAAAGTGTATGGTAATGCTGAAGTATGGGGCAACAATGCTAGAATATATAATAAATCTGAAATACGTGGAGATGTGAAGATTTGGGGAGATACAGTAATAAGGGGTAATAGTAAATTAGGTGGTAAAGCTCAAATATACGATGATGTTGATGTACAACACGGAGCTAAAGTATACGATGATGCCAAGGCATTCGAATGCTTACTTCGAACAATCCAACCCAACAACAACAAATGGAGTAAAAAGATAGCTGAAATACTTAAAGTATTTCAGCTATAATTAAATATAATAATATGGAGATACAATTATGAAAGCAACGAGGATAATAGAATGGGATGTTCAAGATATACAATATATACGGCCTCATCTTACTTTAGAACAATGTTTAGAAGTTCTAGATAAAATAGAGAAAGATTATGAAGCCTGTGATAGTATCACTCTGAATACATTAGTAAAAGTAACTGATAAACTATTCCCAAAAAATAATGATGGATTATACACTTATAGAATTACTTTTACTTCTTCAGAAACTTATCACATAGACGTTAAGGCAAATAACGCCTTACGTGCAAAACGTTTAGTGAATGAAAATAAAAATTCATTTATAAAATCCCCAGTGATTAAAAATGAACATCATTATATAAAAGAGATAAAAAAAGATAAAGAATGTATAGCAATTAGTTGGTATACTAGTGATTTACAACAATTAAGACCCGATCTTACTTTAAAACAGTGTGCTATTGTTATACGAGAAATAGTAGAAGAATATGGGATTAATCCTTATATAAATTGTAAAATCCTTCTAAGCGTGGCAGAGGAATTATTTCCAAATAATACTAGTTACAGCATAGATATAGTACACGTAGATAGATAATTAGAAATAGGAGATATAAAAATGAAAAAATATGAATTAACCGAAAATACTAAGGTTGTATATGGACGAACCCTTTTTCAGATCAAGGCTTTAATTACATTTTTGGATGTTTCTAAAGGAGACTTAGGTGGCTGGGTACAAAAAGAAGAAAATCTAGCTCACGAAGGTGATTGCTGGATTTATGCTAATGCCTATGTATTTGATAATGCATCGGTCTTTGAGAATGCCCAGGTCTACGATTATGCCCGAGTATTCGGTGACGCCATGATCTACGGTAATGCCACAGTATGTGGTAATGCCAGGGTCTACCATAATGCTAAGGTCTACGATTATGCCGTGGTATTAGATAATACAAAAGTGTGTATTAGTGCCGAAGTCTGTGGTAATGCTGCGGTCATCGGTATTGCTGATGTACTCGGTAATGCCACGGTCTCACCAATTGTTATTTCTGGTTTCGAATACAGCATAACTATTACTGATTCACACATCTATATCGGATGTAAATTTTATTCTATTAAGGAATGGTTTTCTTTTGATGATCAGGAAATACGACTTATGGATGGTAGAAAAGCAGTAGCGTTTTGGAAATACGCAAAACCAATGTTGGAAATAATTTGCGCAGAAAAAAGAGGCTATTCTGGTTCTGATGAAAAATCAAACTAAAGTATAGATAAAGTACTTTAAGCATTTCATCTATACTTAATGTGTGTTGGTTTCTATTGTATAATCCTAATTATACATAGAGATCAACACATATTAAAGATTAAAAAATATAAAAAGCAATTTGTAAAGAAAAGAAAGGTGAATGACATGTCAAATATGAGTTATTGCAGATTCGAGAACACAGCATCAGACATTCAGGATTGTGTTGATGCATTTCACGAAAATAATTGGAACTTAGAAGCAATGATTGAGGGTGCTTCAAATGAGTATGAAGCCAGAGCGATGAAGCGTTTTGTTGAATTATGCAAGGAAGTAGCGGAGGGTTTTAATAATGAGTAATTTAACTACACAATTCTGGGAGTGGATTCACGGTGTTCCAGTAGAAGTTCCGAATAAGGTGTTGAAGAAAGAAAAGACGCACCATGTTTCATATAACGCCTATAACACTGCTGTATATGGGTGTGATACGACTGCTTTATATATTAAAGAAACAAGACAGTTTTTGATTCTGAACGGCAATCATTCAAACGGATACGATGAGTGTAGTTCGCTTCAAGAGTGTGTTGTATATTTTTATGAAAATATAGAACAAGCTAACAAACTAAGTGACCATGGTACGGTTTTCAAGTTAAATGACGGGAACGCTGAGTATATGAAAGGAGGGTATTAAAATGAATGTTATCGAAAACCTGTTATTAAAGAGGATATTACTATGAAAAAAGAATACCGAGTGCAAGCTCTCTGTAACCACTTGACTGTATCCGTAGACGATATTATTTCCTGTAATTATGATGAGGAATATTTATACGTACTAGGTAACAAGTACAGGGTACTCTCTGATGAAGAGGCAAATACCGCGTGGGAATACAACCTAGACGAATTAGCTAGTAGAAACGCTGAGTTACTATCTGATTTCGATCAGGAAACCTGGAAGGCCGAGCAAAAAGAACAATCTTCTCGTGCCTCTGCATTAGCGAAGTACGATGGTATTGGACATGTAGCCTATGTAGCAGGTTATGGTAACGTCTACATTTATAGAGAGAAATAAGGAAAGATCATGAATATCAAAAATGTAAGAGAAAAAATCGCTGGGGAAATACCAGTAACTGAGGCAGAGCTTCGCTATTTAATAAAACAAGAAACGGTAGATGTAACAAGACTGGACACAAGTCAAGTTACGGATATGAGAGGAATGTTTTTTGGCGCATACAGTTTCAAGCAAGACATCAGTGGCTGGGATACTGGTAAGGTAACTGATATGATGGGGATGTTCTTTGGCGCACGCTCATTCAACCAGAATATTAGTGGTTGGAATGTAAGTAATGTTACAAATATGGGAGATATGTTTTTGTACGCTATTGCTTTCAACCAAAATATTGGTAACTGGATCACCAGCAGTGTCACAAATATGGGAGGAATGTTTTCTGGCGCACACACTTTCAATCAAGACATCAGTAGTTGGGATACTGTCAATGTTGAGAATGCAGCTGATATGTTTTTGGACGCATACGAAATGAGTGATAATTTCAAACCAATACTGGGAGATTAGACCACTGCAACATTCAAAAAAGAAAAGGATTAAAAAAAATGAAAAATATTTACGAGATAACACATTCAGGATGTGTTATAAAAAATAACTCTCCAATCGCCAACATCAAGGGCTTTTTGGTGCCTAATATGGTTGAAGTATCACTTAACCATCGGAACGCGCATATAGCCGTTAGCTTCCCTTTTAAATACATACCTGAAGAAGGGGAAGCGCAGGCAATAGTTGACTCGTATAACGCGCAATATACGTCATGGTCAACGCGTAACCCCCTAAAAAAACTAATAAATTAAAAAAAGAATGAATGTTGGGTGTAAACGTGTGCCTGAAAATTTTAAGAATAGCCCTATTTAAACAACAACTCAAATAAGGAATAATCATGTTCGGTGGAAAGAAAAATAAAGCTGTCAAGAGCATAGGGAAAATCAACACTCTGTACTCTAGTATGCTCACACTAGAAGAGAAATTACAATATAAAAGAAACACATTATATATGGAGTACAGGGAATTAGGATCATCAATTCTTGAGATACTGGTTCAGGACAGAGTACTGCGTCATTTATTAGGTATATCCCATACTAAGAAATGGGGGTTCTGTTATGATGACGTTACGACGAGTAAAGGGGCTGAGCAGAACGAGACTAAAGAACTAAAATTCGTAATGCGTATATATATAAGATATATTGAGAATAATAGACCCATGTACCCCAGTAAAGATATCTGTAGAATATCTATGTTTAAAGACAGTATAGTTATTCTACCTCTCTACCCAGATCCTAGTATACTTCATATGAATGGTATATTGTTTAGAATACATGGGCTTTTAGGAGAAGAATTAAATATGCCTGTGACCGCAGGAAGTTTACCTACAGTAGTAGATAATGTTCTCTTTAACCAGATAAGCCCCAACCCTATGAAATTCTCTCTTCAATGAAGAGTGTTCAAATACCACTGATTCCCTACACACCCAAGAGATAAATCTATGTTTATACATAAGATACAAACTAAAGGATTTTACAAAGATATATTTTCATATCTTATAGATGAATGTAAAATGTGTTCAAATGATATTCTATATCTTTCTTGTGAAGATATAGATAATCAATTTGTACATTATACATCTATAGAATCATTTATTAAAGATTATCATACTTTAATGAATGATTCTTACTATAAAGATTCCCATAACTGCCTATACAATGAAGGTATATATTTTAAAAATATTGAAGAAATTGTAATGGATTATTTAAAGGATAATACATCTATTATAAAATTTGAATATAATAATATTATTTTTGTTAGATTTTAATATGTAATAATAACATTAGGAGAAAATTATGAAAGATACATATAGAGTTACTTATATCGCTAAACAGTTTTACTATATGGATGTACAAGCAAATAGTGCTGATGAAGCAGAATATATAGCTGAGAAAGATGGAGATAATTTTATACCACTTCTTAGTGATGATTGGGAAGTACATAAAGTAATAAAATTGGAAAAAACACATAAATAAATAAAAATATAAATATTAATATATTAAAGAGAATATCATGGATAAATTAATAGATAAATATACATTGATAGATGCAGCAGAACATAGAAACATTATCGATCAAAATATACATATACATAGAATATCTGCTTTAGCTAAATATCTAAATATACACGAAAATTATGTTTACCCATCTATTTTATACACATTACTAGAAGCAAAGAATCTACAATACCAAGTTCTTAGCCATAATGAAGTCAATAGTTTCGCTCAAATAGCGGCACAGTATAAATGTGAAAAAAATATAATATCCAAACTACCTAAATTACCAGAATCTATCAAAGTAAATATTTACTTTGAAGAATGGATAAATGATGAGATTGAAAAAGGTCGTGGATTACTCTTAGCAACGGATGGTAAAGAGAATGAAATCACTGTAAATGATTTAAAATTTTATATCTATCTAAAAGATGAAGTATTAGATACTTCCTTTTAATTAAAAGGAAGTATCTAATATATTCAAGAAATGTAAAATAAAAAATAATTAAAAAGGAATAAATATTATGACGATAGAACAAGTTAGTATACTAATACTAGGTAACATAAGCATAACTTTAAGTATTTTTATAATCGTAACATGTATATGGTCTATAGTATGTACTATACCCTTTGGAAAAGGGAAGTGGGGAGTTATATTGCCATTTAGTGTTATTTTAATTGTAGGGTATGGGAATGTAAAACTAGCACAATATACCACTAATATGGGTGTAAGTTTACCTATAGTGGAAGATGGGCTTCTCTCACAGAACATTGTTCTTTTAAATGCCTATGTAATATTTATAGTAATATATATAATATATAAAGGCTTAATTTATCTAGCTAATATGGAACTAAAGTAGAAAAAAAGGAAATAAAATTTTCAACATATATACATTATTAATTTTAACTTGTATGCATTATTAATTTTAATGAAAGGAAGATAAGCCATGTCGAATGAAACACACACACCAGCAACAGAAACACCCAGTTCTTCTGAAATCTCTATAACACAAAGCAGAGAGGAAGTTGAGGAGAAAAGTAATAGCGTGAGTGATGCCGCATTGGCTCTTGCTACCAGAAAAATATCTAACGAAGATTGTGGAACATTAAGTGATCATCATGAGAATCCATCCGATAATGATGCAGCGTTTGATTTAAAGATCGTAAATTGGGCAGTCGGACATGACAGTGCTATTTAATTTGGCTTATGCATGTTGATGGAGATACTCGCCTAAGGCTAACTAGATTACAACAAACAATTAAACCAACAAATGGAAATATAAAAATGAAACCTTCTACAAAAACTAATAAATTAAAAAAAGAAGATATAACCATGAAAAAATATGAATTAACCGAAAATACTAAAATTTTACATGGTAAAACGCTTTATCAAATAAGAGCTTTAATTACATTTTCTGACGTTTCTAAAGGCGACTTAGGTGGCTGGGTAGAAAAGGAAAGTAACCTAGCCCATCGGGGTAATTGTTGGATCTACGATAATGCTATAGTCTTCGTTGATGCCTGGGTCACTGATGATGCCAAGGTCTCAGGTAATGCCTGGGTCTACGGTAATGCCATGGTCTCTGGTCATGCCAGGGTCTCTGGTAATGTCTGGATATCTGGTGATGCACGGGTATACAATAATGCCCAGGTATTTGGTGATGCCCTGGTCTCAGGTGAGGTCTATGATGACGCTCAGGTCTACGATGATGCTCAGGTATTAGGTAATGCCGAGATCTATGGTAATGCACGGGTATACAATAATGCTCAGGTCTACAATTTTGCCCAGGTCTACGCTAATGCCAGGGTCTACGGGCATGCCGAGGTATATGGTAATGCTCGAATATCTGGTAAGGCTCAGGTATGCGATACTGTCCTGGTCTACAGTAACGCCCAGGTATTCGGTAATGCCATGGTCTACACTAATGCTCGAGTCTCAGGTGATGCTGAGGTCTGCGGTAATGCCACGGTCTCACCAATCATTATTTCTAATCTCAAGCATAGTATAACTATTACTGATGAACACATTAAAATCGGGTGTCAAATTCATACGATTGAAGACTGGTTTTCTTATGATGATGAAAAAATACTATCCATGGGTGGTGAAAAAGCAGTATCATTCTGGAGATATGCAAAACCAATTTTGAAAATGATTTGTGAAGAAAATAGAGGGCATTAAAATGAATGATACTGGCAAAGTAAACATAACTTAACAGAGTAAATATTTAAAAAAAAAATAATTTACTAAATATAATAACATGGAGATATAAAAATGAAGAAATTCGAATTAACCACAAACACTAAAGTTATTGATCGCAGAACACTGTATCAAATCAAAGCTTTACGTTTATTTTTTAATGTTTCTAAAGGAGATTTGGGAGGCTGGGTAGAAAAAGAAGATAACTTATCGCAAGAAGGCGATTGCTGGATCTACGATAATGCACGGGTATTTGATGATGCTAAGGTATCTGGTAATGCTAAAGTCTCTGGTAACGTCCAGGTATTCGGTTATGCCAGGGTCTACGGTAATTCACGGGTTTCTGGTAATGTCCTGGTCTACAATGATGCCAAGGTTTATGGTGAAGCCTGGGTCTCTGGTAATGTCCAGATCTGGGCTAATTCACGGATCTTCGGCGATGTTACGATCTGCGATAATGTCAGGATTTGCGGCGATGCCCTGGTCTCTGGTAATTTCAATGTCTCAGGTGATGCTCGGATCTACGGTGAGGCCAAGGTATCCCCGATATTTATTGATAATCGTTATTATAGAATAAATATTACTGATGAACATATCAATATAGGTGGTGAATTTCATTCGATTAAAGAATGGTTTTCCTATAGTGATGAAGAAATATTAGAAATGGGTGGTGAAAAATTATTAGAGTTTTGGAAACATACAAAACAAATGTTAAAAATAATTTGTATAGAAAAAAGAGGCTATTCAGATGAAAAATCAAACTAAAGTATCTACGGCACAAATTTTTATAGATGTATTAAATAATAATTTTTTAGGAGAAGAGTGATGAAATTTATAGAGCGCTTTGCAGAGTTAAAAGAGCAAGAGAAGGTAATCCAAGATAAGTTTGAAGACTTGAAGGAAAGTCTTAAGCATGATGATTGGGTGTTGTGTCTACATACACATCGTCACAATGCAATAGTCAGTGTTTGGAAATACCATGATGAAATAGCTAGCTGTGCAACTTTCAGTATCGAAGGAGATTATGTGAAGATGCGTAGTGCTGGCATATATTTGCATAACTGGCAAGATGCTGAAAGCATCTTGAATGAATGGTTGTCTCAAGATTTTTCGGAAGAGTGTATATAAGAAAATTATAAAAATAAAATCAGAGGATATTATGAAAAAAATTAATAATAATTGTAATTTTTATGAAATGATTCATGACGTATTTTTTGATTGTGAAGAAGAAGTAATTGGTATTATAGATATTTACAATAAATTTCTTCCAATTTCTTTTATTTTTGATTCTTCATATATAACCATATATTTTTCTAAAAAAGATAGGGGTAGTGATAGTGTTTATGAGACAAAAAAAAACTATTGATGCTTATCAAGACGATTATATATCTAAATTAGAAACTATCTTTCCAAGAAACAAAAATGAAATATATAGAAGAATATTTTATAAATAAAAAATAATTAAAAAGGAGAAAATAATGAAATATACAGAAGGCGCAATATGCACCCCTGAGATAATTAATGGACGTTTTGATAGCCCCCATGATCAAATGCAGGGGGCTATAGAACTTAGTTTAAAAGATATAAAAAGGGCATCTTCTATGGCGTTGGAAGCTTTGGGCGAAAGCATTAGGTATTGTGGTGATTCACCCAATTTACAAAATTTTGAGAACTTTTTCTACGCATATTATAGTGATCATACTCCGATTGAATCTTCAGCGGAAGATACTACTGAAGCTATGGAACTCTTTAAGGAACAGTACAGCCCGTTTTTCTTCCTCGCACAAGCGATTGTCGAGATAGCAGAAAAAGACGCTTTATTTGCCAAGGCTTTACACGATGAACTATATTCAGGCAAAGAATAGGGAAAGAAAATGTATATCGAAAAATTAGAAGAAAAAATCGCTGGGGAAATCCCAGTAACTGAGGCAGAGCTTCGCCACATAATAGATCAAGGCTCGACAACCATTAAACTTTGATAAATAAATCCACTTAGGAGAATTTCATGGAAATATCAGAAGAAAAATATAACCTTCTTATGTCTAATCTTAGAGAGTCGGCGGATGAAAATCTTGACTTAATTATGCTAAATATCAGTTTAAAAAGGAGAATTTTATATTATCAGCAAATACTTGATATTTGCTTAGAATCAGAACCTTCTGAGCAAGGTAGATACCTTACCACGTTAAAAGAGATTCTAGGGTATAAAAATCACCTATCTAAAATGAATTTAGATATATACTCAACAGAAAAAGAAGAGACTAGTTTGTTTACAGTATTTAAAAATATTATTTTAGATTTACGATTTTTTATCCGCGCTGATCGAAAATTAAACGAATTAGGTAAATTAGAATCTATATCCGAAGAAGACGAAAACTGCATTAAGAATATTAACATTTATTACATTAAAGCAAAAAGAACTAAAGTGTTCGTCAAAAGATTAGAGCTTATAAAGAATGCGCTCATAAAAAGAAGACATAATATAAGGATAAATAATCATGAATAACATGGATGATAAGACAATAAAAGAAATTGAATTACAAATGTGTGTTGATTTAGCAGCAAAGTTTTATGCTGATATTATACCACAAATAGATATGTTAGTAATCCAAGATTGTAAAAACTTAAATACTTTAGGTTTACTTCTTACACGGTTAAAAACAAAGGAAAAAAGTCATTAATAATATTCTGTTTTAAATTATCTGAGGTTCTATGTTTCTTTCCTTAGATAGACACGGAGGGGTTTTTGATATGCTTCCCCTCCGTGTCACCATAATAAAAATAAAAAATAGTAATATTAATAAGAGATAAATATGGTAAAAGGTACAACAAACATAGGGCATGTAATGTATTTTACATGCCCATTCTGTCGTTATGACTTTGATTCTGAAAACCCTGAATGCCCAAATTGTACAGAAGAAATAATTTGTAGAATAGTAAACGTACCACACTATAAATGTGATCCTCCTATAGGGGATACTAATAATAAATCAAAAGGAGAATAGTATGCTGGAA
>OZ005678.1:11310137-11422637 GCA_963930725.1 Candelabrum cocksii | reverse complement strand
CCTAACCCTAACCCTAACCCTAACCCTAACCCTAACCCTAACCCTAACCCTAACCCTAACCCTAACCCTAACCCTAACCCTAACCCTAACCCTAACCCTAACCCTAACCCTAACCCTAACCCTAACCCTAACCCTAACCCTAACCCTAACCCTAACCCTAACCCTAACCCTAACCCTAACCCTAACCCTAACCCTAACCCTAACCCTAACCCTAACCCTAACCCTAACCCTAACCCTAACCCTAACCCTAACCCTAACCCTAACCCTAACCCTAACCCTAACCCTAACCCTAACCCTAACCCTAACCCTAACCCTAACCCTAACCCTAACCCTAACCCTAACCCTAACCCTAACCCTAACCCTAACCCTAACCCTAACCCTAACCCTAACCCTAACCCTAACCCTAACCCTAACCCTAACCCTAACCCTAACCCTAACCCTAACCCTAACCCTAACCCTAACCCTAACCCTAACCCTAACCCTAACCCTAACCCTAACCCTAACCCTAACCCTAACCCTAACCCTAACCCTAACCCTAACCCTAACCCTAACCCTAACCCTAACCCTAACCCTAACCCTAACCCTAACCCTAACCCTAACCCTAACCCTAACCCTAACCCTAACCCTAACCCTAACCCTAACCCTAACCCTAACCCTAACCCTAACCCTAACCCTAACCCTAACCCTAACCCTAACCCTAACCCTAACCCTAACCCTAACCCTAACCCTAACCCTAACCCTAACCCTAACCCTAACCCTAACCCTAACCCTAACCCTAACCCTAACCCTAACCCTAACCCTAACCCTAACCCTAACCCTAACCCTAACCCTAACCCTAACCCTAACCCTAACCCTAACCCTAACCCTAACCCTAACCCTAACCCTAACCCTAACCCTAACCCTAACCCTAACCCTAACCCTAACCCTAACCCTAACCCTAACCCTAACCCTAACCCTAACCCTAACCCTAACCCTAACCCTAACCCTAACCCTAACCCTAACCCTAACCCTAACCCTAACCCTAACCCTAACCCTAACCCTAACCCTAACCCTAACCCTAACCCTAACCCTAACCCTAACCCTAACCCTAACCCTAACCCTAACCCTAACCCTAACCCTAACCCTAACCCTAACCCTAACCCTAACCCTAACCCTAACCCTAACCCTAACCCTAACCCTAACCCTAACCCTAACCCTAACCCTAACCCTAACCCTAACCCTAACCCTAACCCTAACCCTAACCCTAACCCTAACCCTAACCCTAACCCTAACCCTAACCCTAACCCTAACCCTAACCCTAACCCTAACCCTAACCCTAACCCTAACCCTAACCCTAACCCTAACCCTAACCCTAACCCTAACCCTAACCCTAACCCTAACCCTAACCCTAACCCTAACCCTAACCCTAACCCTAACCCTAACCCTAACCCTAACCCTAACCCTAACCCTAACCCTAACCCTAACCCTAACCCTAACCCTAACCCTAACCCTAACCCTAACCCTAACCCTAACCCTAACCCTAACCCTAACCCTAACCCTAACCCTAACCCTAACCCTAACCCTAACCCTAACCCTAACCCTAACCCTAACCCTAACCCTAACCCTAACCCTAACCCTAACCCTAACCCTAACCCTAACCCTAACCCTAACCCTAACCCTAACCCTAACCCTAACCCTAACCCTAACCCTAACCCTAACCCTAACCCTAACCCTAACCCTAACCCTAACCCTAACCCTAACCCTAACCCTAACCCTAACCCTAACCCTAACCCTAACCCTAACCCTAACCCTAACCCTAACCCTAACCCTAACCCTAACCCTAACCCTAACCCTAACCCTAACCCTAACCCTAACCCTAACCCTAACCCTAACCCTAACCCTAACCCTAACCCTAACCCTAACCCTAACCCTAACCCTAACCCTAACCCTAACCCTAACCCTAACCCTAACCCTAACCCTAACCCTAACCCTAACCCTAACCCTAACCCTAACCCTAACCCTAACCCTAACCCTAACCCTAACCCTAACCCTAACCCTAACCCTAACCCTAACCCTAACCCTAACCCTAACCCTAACCCTAACCCTAACCCTAACCCTAACCCTAACCCTAACCCTAACCCTAACCCTAACCCTAACCCTAACCCTAACCCTAACCCTAACCCTAACCCTAACCCTAACCCTAACCCTAACCCTAACCCTAACCCTAACCCTAACCCTAACCCTAACCCTAACCCTAACCCTAACCCTAACCCTAACCCTAACCCTAACCCTAACCCTAACCCTAACCCTAACCCTAACCCTAACCCTAACCCTAACCCTAACCCTAACCCTAACCCTAACCCTAACCCTAACCCTAACCCTAACCCTAACCCTAACCCTAACCCTAACCCTAACCCTAACCCTAACCCTAACCCTAACCCTAACCCTAACCCTAACCCTAACCCTAACCCTAACCCTAACCCTAACCCTAACCCTAACCCTAACCCTAACCCTAACCCTAACCCTAACCCTAACCCTAACCCTAACCCTAACCCTAACCCTAACCCTAACCCTAACCCTAACCCTAACCCTAACCCTAACCCTAACCCTAACCCTAACCCTAACCCTAACCCTAACCCTAACCCTAACCCTAACCCTAACCCTAACCCTAACCCTAACCCTAACCCTAACCCTAACCCTAACCCTAACCCTAACCCTAACCCTAACCCTAACCCTAACCCTAACCCTAACCCTAACCCTAACCCTAACCCTAACCCTAACCCTAACCCTAACCCTAACCCTAACCCTAACCCTAACCCTAACCCTAACCCTAACCCTAACCCTAACCCTAACCCTAACCCTAACCCTAACCCTAACCCTAACCCTAACCCTAACCCTAACCCTAACCCTAACCCTAACCCTAACCCTAACCCTAACCCTAACCCTAACCCTAACCCTAACCCTAACCCTAACCCTAACCCTAATGCTTTCAAGATAAACTGACTGAGGACATCCAAAAAGTAAACCAATCCAACAAACTGCTAATTTTTGCCGACAAAACCACTAACATTTATTTATTGTTTCCCGATGAGCACAGTAAGCTACTAAATGACAATGTCACCAAATCTTACAAGAAAGCCCCACCAAAGCTAGAATGTGCAATCAACTCGGAGGCCAAACACATTGCAAATTCCTACGGCATCGACAAGAGAAGGAATGCCTTGCAAGCACACCAGCATTCATCACGCTGAAAGAACACAAGGAAAATTTTCACCAGTTGCCGACCGATCAACCCTTGCAAAAGCAACCTTGGCGCTTAGTCGTTTTTTGGGTCTTCAGTTAGTTTATCTTGGAAGCTGTCCTTCGAATGTCCGTAACATCATCTGGTTCAGCCCACCTTTTTTCGAAAAATGTGTCTACCAACGTCGCGAAAAAGTTTTTGTCGCTAATCGCAAAGCATTTCAAGAGCGACCATTTGAAAAAGTTGTTCAACAGAAACAATGTGAAAGTTAGTTATAGTTGCACTGACAACATGCGCACTACAATCAACCGCCACAACGCGAGAGTAACCAAACCAAGGAGTCAACCACCGCCAAAGTGCAACTGCAGAAAAAAGTGGAGTGCCCACTCAACGGTTACTGCCAACGGGCATCGGTGGTCTACAAATACGATGTCTCGGCACCTAACCTTCCCGATAAAGTCTATATCGGATTGACAGAAGAAGTCGTTAAAACACGATGGAGTAGTCATAAACTATCCTTAAACAATGAGAAAAACAAGAACAGCACGTCATTGTCAAACCACGTCTGGGAGTAAAAGGAAATCCACAGGGTAGTGCCTGTTTTGAAATGGTCTGTGATAAAGCACGCAAAAAGTTATTCCATCAGCGCACGAGCCTGCGCCCTTTGTTTACAGGAGAAATACGAAATTCTAAATTACCCTGATAAACAAAACCTTCTTAACAAACGTAGTGAATTGATATCAAAATGTTGTCATACTAAATAAATTTTTATTAGTCAATTAGTGAATTCACGCGAATGAATCTAAAAGAAAGACGTGTTTTTGTGTGTTGAACTTTTGAACTTTTTATATAGCCGTAGAAGGTGAAATTATTGTGGATTACTTAGTGGTGGTTTTGGAATTTGTCTGGTTTGACTTTATGGTTCTTTTGGAAATGTTTTTTGGATGATTTTTGGAAAATTGTTGAAACGAACATTTCTTTTTCCTGATTATAATTTAAAATCTCCTAACTTACCCTTAGAACGACATCAAATACTTCCTCTCTTACTAAATAGCAAATATATATTAATGATCTCATTTAACATAAATTCTCCTTCACAGTGCTTATTTTTCATATTAATATTTTCTGTACAGATTTTAGAAATTGGAGATTTTGCACCCTGTTGTAGATAATTAAAACCTAAATACCCACGTGGGTCTTTGTGGATCAAGGTGGTTCTGTTTAGGAGAAGTCTGTCTATTGCAGGACATTCCCCAATACTCTAATAAACTAACTAATTACCTTTTGAACATAATCACAAACATAACATAACATAATATAATAGAATATAACATAACAGAATAAAACATAACATAACTTCATGACAAGAATGCAAGAAATGAAGGATCACTTCATAAGGTTGGAAACACAACTTTAAGTTTACACAAGTCGAAAAAATCGATAAAATCGATAAAATCGACGATATTAGCAAAAGAGTAGATGAGATAAATGAAAACATAATGGATATAAAAGACACAGTAATAAAAAATCTTCTAAAAGAAAATGCGCTTTTACGTAATAAGGTTGAAGTATTGGAAGGTTCTGTGATAGACTTTGAAACGGATCTTTATTCACTCAAAAATTATAATCGCAGGAATGTTGTAATTGACGGTATTCCTGACACCATTAAAGATAGCGAGCTTGAGCATAAAGTGACGCAGATATTTGATACCATGAATGTAACAATTGACGAAAGAGATATAGAAGCATGCTATAGGGTTGGAAGGAAAAGTCCGAAAAAAACTATAATTCGGTTTATAAATAGAATGGTTTGTCACTCCGCCTTTCAAAACAAAAAAAAACTTCGTTCTTTGGTTGTCGTTCTCTCGGTTTTAAAAATGGCACAAAGATATTTTTAAGAGAGAATCTGAGTAATTTTCACGAGAACATCATGTATCATTGCCGCAAATTAAAAAGAGGAAACATGATAGCAGAATGCTTTTCCAGCTATTGGAAAGTGTATATATAAAGAGAACCATAAACGAGAAGAAAAAATGCATCGAGCATCTGAGCGATCTCATAGAATTATACCCGAATTTCAATTTTTAACGAAACGGTCACTGTCTATTGGATATATATATCTATTTTATTAATGTTCAATTGGTGTTCAAGTTGATAAAAACTAATTTTAATTCACAATGGTGAAGCACAGTTGTGAAAAATGTGGGTACTGCCTTTTAAGTGTGAAACAAAATCACAAGGTTATTGAATGTGGTATATGTAAGAAACTTTTTCATAAACTCTGCACAAAACTAAACTCAAAGGAATTCAACAAAATCACTGAGACAACCTTTTCATTAATACACTTGAATTTGAACGATTTTCTGGAAATTTAACAATCCAAATAGCAGATCATCTTCTGCAGTTTTTTATTCTTAACAATATTTTTGAAAAATTGAAACAATCTACTGAACAAACTTTTGTCAGAAATTTTAAATTTTTTCATGTTGAAGAATTTAGGGAGGATCTACTAGCTATTGATTGGAACAACATGCTTAATAACAAAAATGCAAACAATTCTTTTATTGAATTTTACAAAACTTTGGAAATCATTCTGAATGAGCATGCCCTTTCAGGAGATTAACAAAACGTGAAGTCACCTTAAGCCAAAAACCTTGGATTTCACTTAAAATAAAAAAAAAAATGATTCAACGCGATAAGTTATTAAAATGTGTTTGTTCATCAAAAGATGACGAAACAAAAACAGTGTGGCATCAAAAGTATAAGTCACTTAGGGTTCAAATAATCAAATTGTCCATGAAACCAATAAATCAAAAATGCAATATTATAATAATTTTTTCCAAAATAACATAAAAAATAGCAAACGGATTTGGGAAAGTATAAACTGTTTAAAAAAAAAGAAAAAAGGCATTTGATACCGTAGACCATAAATTACTCATTAAGAAACTATTTAATGTAGGTATCAGGGGACGCGCAAATAGTTGGATCGAGTCTTTTCTGTCGAACAGAAGGCAATCTGTCTGTATAAATAATGCAAAGTCTTCCATCTTGAATATTAAATGTAGTGTACCACAAGGTTCAACATTGGGGCCATTACTGTTTTTAATTTTCATCAATAATCTTCATTTAATTTTTACGAAATCTGTTGTACATCATTTTGCTAATGATACTAATCTTCTATATATACTGTAATAACAATATAAAAACAATATAAACAGTAATGAATCATGAATTGAAACTGCTTGTCAATTGGTTGAATCAAAACAAATTATCTTTGAATTCTTCCAAAACTGAAGTAATTTTATTCAAAACTGCAAAAATGCTTACAAAAACAAAATTGATCTAAGCCCCTCTGTTACCTATCTTGGACTAAAAATTGATATATCTAAATTGATATATATTTAAACATATCTCACACACCAACGCACCTTGATTTTTGCGAATAGTTTTCAAGCAGCTATTACATGCAGATGGGCCTGGTAGCGTCTCGATATCACAGCTTAACAGCAACAGCATCTGAAGAAAACAATATTGTTTTTTTCGCCAGAAAACCTTATGCTACTAAATGCTCTCTTAACTGAATCCACAATGATTGGTAAACAAAGCTTTCACATTCACCAGCATTAAAGTCCTTGTCTAATAATATCAACCCAAAACTGTCAGTGCAACAGAACGATACCTTCTTCACAATAAAAATAGCAAACACATAACAAAACACGAAGAGTGGCCAAAACGTGACCGATCGCTTCGCCGCCATTATGATAACTCTTCGGCGGGCATGCGCAAAATCTTGCAGTAGAAACAAACCGAATCGACATATCATTTTCACTGCAAAACCAAGCAAAACGCAACCAAATTGAGAAGAAAAGTGCAAATAAACTTATTTAAATCAGTAGAAATTTCATCATATTACTTTAGAGAGTTTCTGCTAGAATTTATCTTCTTTTAGTGCAGGTGTAGCGTTTTATTTTTTTCGCATTTTCTTTCTTGGATGATTGAGAAAATATAAACACAACCAATCAAGGATAATACCGACGGTAATCCAACCAACCAAGGGATAGAAAGACTATAATTCAACCAATCAAGGGAATTACAGATACTAACCCAACCAAATGGGTCGAAATTCAAACAATAATGCAACCAACCAAGGTATAGAAAGACGATAATTCAACCAATAAACGACAACCCTCATTTACACCCGTTACCAACATTAGGGTTAATTCGGCCACTTTACCTTTACTTTTCTTGCGGTTATCTTTGATGAAATGTGAAGTTTTTTTATTTATAACCGCTCACTAAACAACTTTGTGATAGCATGATCTCGAACTCAGAACAACTTTGTGATAGTATGATCTCGAACTCAGAACACCTTACCCCATTGCGAAATCGCCGCTATGTTCTTGGCGACCTTCCAATAAAAGCCTGAGTGAGTGAACGTGTGTCTCGATTTCCCTCTTTCTTTGTCGACTGTAATAGTTGGTAATTCCGTTGAGAAGATGCTAGATGTGATTAATTCTGTCTTTACGTGATTGACTTAATATGATTTTGTAACCACACTCTATACAGGTGTTGATAACAATACAATATGATCAGCGTATGCAGTAACTTTAGTTGGAATGTTATATAATGATGCCCCAATTTTTATATTTCCTACATTTTCTAGCAGTTCATAGTCATTGTCTTCGGAAAGTGCGTTCCAAACGTTAACAAGGCGCGCAAAGTGAAAAGGTTTTCAGGAGTTCTAGATGACAGTGCTTCTTTACCAACTTTAGAGAATGACCAGAGTCATGGAGTTGTCGTTGATTTGGAAGTATTGACAACGTTGTGGTAAAGTAGTTTGCAGCACTCGATTATGTCAATTCGCAAGAATCGATACTGATGATAATAATACGTTTCAATCCTACGCTATACGGGTGGTAATAATAGTCATGGATAATGAGTGATTTACAGTGTCAATAGTATGTCATGGACGATGAATAAATTACAAGGGCATTAGTATGTCATTGGACGGTGAATGATTTGCAGTGGTAATAGTATGTCATGGAGGATGAATGGTTTACAGAGGCATTAGTGTGTCATGGACGGTGAATGATTTACAGAGAAAATAGTAGGTCATGGATGGTGAATGATTGCAGTGGTAATAGTATGTCATGGACGATGAGTGCTTTCCACAGGAAATATTTTATCATGGACGTTAAGTGATTTCCATTTTTAAATATTTAATGAAATTGGCACTATATTATTCATATTTCAAAGCCAACAAAATCTACAACTAATCACCAAAATAATGTTTAGACGTATAAGCGAATATATATTTATACAACCTCCAAAGGTACAATTATCACATTTGAAATTGGTTCGATTTTACGTTGAAAAATTCTTTTTTTGACGTAGGTATATATAATCTTTGTTCTGTCATAAAAAGGTTTCCTTTTGTACGCGTAAATAATTGGACTGATCAAGTTACCAATCAAACTAAAAATAAGAATATAGTCCAGCACTTTCAGTCTCTCAAACTCGGTTTCAGTTCCTTTTCTGTAATATATCGTTATTGTTAGTAACCAATAAACAGAATAAGGAAACCATGTCAAAACAAATATGGCTACCAGTAAACATAAAATTGTAAGAATTTGCTTTCGATTTTCCAATCTACGGTTTGGCGAATTTGTATTTTTTTTGTAATATATAACATAACTTATAATACACGTCGTTGTCATGGTAAACAATGGTAACAACAAACCAAGGGAATACAAAACAATCATGTAAATTGCACCAAATGGGTCTTTCCAAATCCATTTTCGGACGCATACGTGGCTCTCCTGATCTAATTCGTAAGATAATAAATAAGGTATAAAAGCTATACACCCAAACAGCCATATGGAAACAAATACTTTATCCATGGTCTTTTGATCCATTTGGCTGGAAAACGGTCGACAAATGGCAAAACATCGAGTCAACGAAACGAAAGCTAATAAAATACACGACGCTAATGAAAACACCAACATTGTTCCGTGACCGTCAGTAATTCCACATAAAACACTCTCCGTGTATTTATTGTATTTGTTGGAAAATGAACTTGTTTCAACCGCTAAATGTGGTAGTACGCCAATGTATTGACCAATGTTCAGAAGTGATATTTGTAGTAAGCACGTGGCAAAACGTTCCCTGACTTTCGTTTTCCAATATATAAGAACAATGTAACAATTTACGACTAAGCCTAAGATTATGAGCACGATGAATGACGCAGTGATGATATTGCTCTTTTGGAATCCATGGTCATGGTAGGTTGAGTTGTTCATGTTTTACTCCTTAAAGAAAAAAGAAATTACGGGTTAAAAATTCTGTTTGCGAAAATTTTACCTTTACGAATAATTTTAAAATTGGAAATTCAAACATGTGCTCTCAATATGATGCATGATACGCCTGAGACAGCAAAAATTCGATCAATTTGTGGAAAATTAAAACTTTCTTTTAAAACATCAGCGCTATATTGATTGATCACCTTATATCGGCTTTTTCATCCTGATTACAAACTTTACGTTTATTCCGCGTTTGTATCATTCAGATTAGTTAAGAAGAGATGATTTCTTATGAAATAGATATCCATTTCTTGCCATCTGTCTCTAAGTTTTCAGTGTGATTTAAAATATTACTTTTAATCACATAATTTGTCATTCAAATGTAAATACCGTTCCAAAGTTTGTTAGATATTATATGCCAATATGTAATTCATAAATTTCAAAAACACTTTTTACTATACAGTATGATTTATCATTATTTTTAATATTATTTATTTGTTCATTTATTTATTTCATAATTTAAGTTTTAAAATGGTAGTTTTATGTTGAAAGCTATCCAAGTTCGATTTCAGTTAAGTAACATAACAAGTTTATCAAACTCTATATATTTGTTGAAGGTTAAACTGTATCATCGAGAAATTCAGATCTCAGATAATTTTAAGTCCAGCAACGTCTAACTAGTCCAACACAGCAACGTCAAACTAGTCCAACACAACAACGTCTAACTAGTCCAACACAACAACGTCAAACTAGTCCAACACAACAACGTCTTACTAGTCCAACACAACAACGTCAAACTAGTCCAACACAACAACGTCAAACTAGTCCAACACAACAACGTCTAACTAGTCCAACACAGCAACATCTAACTAGTCCAACACAGCAACGTCTAACTCCATGAATAAGCACAAGTTAATAACGTAAAAATCGTTAAAAAAACGTACGTAACATTATATTACATAACTATCTCGACAAATGTGGTCTATACCAAATTATATGTCAACAAAAACAGTATTGCCTTCTGCAATAATCATAGTTGAAATGGCATTTCATCGCCGACGCACTAACCACATCATAAAGACTTTATTTTTATTATTTTGATTAATGAGTTTAGGTTGATTGATTTTTGACTAGTTTGAGTTGTAGTTGATTTTTGATTAGTTGATTGATAGACGGATTGATTTTTGTTTAGACCTTATGAAAATTTCTTAACTTTATTTCAGCCCTCTGGACTTATTTCTCCTCTACTCCTTTGTCTACCTCCCATTTAATCTATGTCTCTTTTACTGATTACTGATGTTGAGTCATAGGCCCTGCCTCTCCTGTGTATTTCCTAACCAAAAAAAAAAGAAAAAAAAAGGTAACAATATGTTTTAATAAAAGCCGCGCATACACACATACGTAATATACTACCTATATAAACCCCTTGCCAATTCCACTTATACAAATATATATGCGTATCTACCCGTGGCATTATTTATATTTAAACCTTTAAAAATCAGTGTCGGGAATCATTTGGCTTCATATATTTTTGTTCTACTTAAACTTCTTTCTTCAGATTTTTCGCGCAGGAATTTTCATCGTCGAGAGTGCATATGCACGTGCAAATATCACTCATCGTTTCTTTAAGTAGAGAACATCCTGAGTCATGGCTAAATGTATTTGTAATAGTCACAGCTACTAATAATACTGTAACAAAGTAAATTCACCTTTTTTACAAATATGTTAACAACTATTATTATTATTATTAAAATGAATATTTTTACAGGATGTATACACTTCAACTTTATATAAAAATTGCTTTCAATGTGTGTCCTGCCCTATTGTTAATAAATTAGTAAATAAATATGGCAAAATAAAAGTTAAAATATACACATATACTAAATAAATTAAGGGATAAAATTTAAAATCTTCTGTCAAGCAATAGCTTGAATTCAGAGAAACTCTCCACAACTCTGATATCATTTGGCAACTCATTGTATAGTTTTGCTCCCATGAAAAAGAAACCCTTTTTCGCAAAATCAAGCTTTACTGCAGGAATCACCAAGGAACAGTTGTTATCCCTGGTTACACGTCCTGTGTTTCTAACTTTGAAATAATTCATAAAATTGGAGCATGCATGTCCATCAATACACTTTCTCACAGTTAAACAAGTTCACTTTAGGATTGACGCCTCAATTGTTGGTAAAGTTTGATGTTCGTTACGTCTTGCAAAAACGATACTTTTCGCACGTCGGTCGATAGATCGCAGAGCAGCACGCTGAGTGTTGGTGAGTTTCAGATTGACGATTGCGTTGTATGTGAGCAGAGGTAGGATCATTGCGTTGTAGATCTTGGTACACGCTTTCGTAGTAAGGAAGGGTCGCATTTTCCTGAGGAGTCTTAATCTACCGGTGGCCCTTTTACGCCCACTTTCAAAAAAGCTCCCCATCGTCAACTTGTTATCCAGGATACACCCAAGGTACGTGTAGGTGTTTGTTTCCTGTATACGATCGCCGCGGTACTTTAACTCTGGTTGACGTGCAGGTGCTAGCCGTTTCGCCGTTCCGAAAAGCATTACCTCAGCCTTGCCTTTTTTTAAATTTATGACAAGTTCGTTTTCTTCGAAATAACGCGCAACCTGTCGAAGATCTTCTTGCATAGCATTTTCGATTACATCAACAGATTTGTTCGAGAAGTAGATGACAGTGTCATCGGCATATTCAATATGCTTGCAACGATACAAACAGTCATTAAAATCATTGAAGAAAACAATAAACATCAATGGTCCCAGGATCGAACCCTGAGGTACTCCAGACGTTAACTTGAAGCTATGCGAACGCTCGCCGTTTACAGCGACAACTTGATCTCTGTCGAAGAGATAACTGGTAAACCATTCGATTTCTGTGCTATTTACGCCGTATGTTGTTAACTTTGAGAGCAATAAGGCATGGGATATAGTGTCAAATGCCTTGCGCAAATCGATGAACACCGCTCCCGTCATCATGCCTGCATCTG
Source organism: Candelabrum cocksii (assembly GCA_963930725.1). NCBI lineage: Eukaryota > Metazoa > Cnidaria > Hydrozoa > Anthoathecata > Candelabridae > Candelabrum > Candelabrum cocksii. The sequence goes on along the minus strand of OZ005678.1, from coordinate 11,410,121 downwards.
CGCTTCTTCGGATGTCATCTATAAGTATTGTGGACGCAAGCTGTGTTGATCTCCGCGCACGGTAGCCAAACTGCCGATCGTTGAGTAGGTTGTTGTCCTCAAGGTATGCAAGTAACTGGACTTGCACTGCTCTCTCCAAAATTTTAGAAAGAGCAGGGAGTACCGAGATCGGGAATAATCGGAAATTTTAAGAACAAACCATTAATAAAACAAATAACAATAAGCTTTTCATTATATTAAAAGTCATTGGTCAGACGCCCTTTTGCGTTTTGTTGCGTTTTATAGTAGGAATCGTAGTTTCCACTTCTCGTCGTATTGAAATATTCTTGAATCTGAAACTTAAAAACTTTGCGCATAATCTTATAACCCTTTCTCATTCATTGGCACTTACATAGAACACTTCTGTTCTTCTTTTAGAGAATAATTAGTTGATCCTAAACTCACACTTGTCCAGTCATATGAAAGTGATGCAGAATGCACTTATGATTACCTACACAAGCCAAAGTTTCATTTTATATTATACCCTTCTGTTATTTGCTTCCTGATTCCAACCTTTCACCAAATCATAAGTTCAACAACGCTTGAAGACAATAATTTATTCTGTTCAGTGTTCTGGATCTCTGATCCTTGATAATAACGAATAATAATAATTATTTCTAAAACCAATGCACAAGCCGCTAATTTCCATCATCTTAATTTGTCATGATTATTTATATCAAAGGTACTTCTTCTGTTCTCTAACAGCACGCGATGCTAGAATGTCGTTAAACGATGATGTATTAAATTGTTAAATCTAAAGAGATAAATTCAACAGTTTATTAAAATTTATTTTTATTTCTCCTCTCCTGGTTAATATAGAATCCTTTTGTGTTTTAAAACAAAGAGTAACTCTTAAAGGTCGAGTTTTATCAAATCGCAAAGGCCCAAGTCTTTCACAACTTTTAATATCATCAATGCAAATATTTAATCTAAGCTTTCTTTTTATGAGACCCAATACCTGCATTGAGTTACTAACAGATTCAGACAAAAAACATAAGTACCATAAATAATTAAATTAGTTTTGCTCCTGTTGTGTTCCTCGATATCTTTAAGAGTATGCTCAGAGTCTATACATTTATTATTAAGATTAATTTTAAATTCTCATCCACCAATTTCTGAATTCATGAGGCCTCAAGGTTGTCTTTGATGTTAGTCATTGAAGATTTATTCAGAGAATGGGACGCTTCAAGACGCTACAAGGCGGGAATATTTTTTCGAAGTAGGCACTGCATCTGAATTCAATATCTTTTTCCAACTGCATTTAGAGCAGAATTAGAGCAGTCCGGACAGGACCAAAAGTTATCAACTTTCTCATTGAGAAGCTCAATGATGTCCCTACTGAACTCACAACACTCACTGCAGTAGTATTTGGAACAACGTGTGCGATGCCTAAAATGTATAATGCTGTCCTTAACACTCAGATCAGACCGTTTTTTATTGAATATGTCAGGTTTTTTCAATATTTGACCAAAAGATGACTTATTAGATGACATAATGAATGAAATATGATATAAAAGGATAAATACAGAAAAGACACTCAAACTAAAAACTATGTTTCTTCGGAATATGAGGCAGTCCCCGAGGTAATTCTAAATCATCTGTGCCTCCACTATTCAATGGTCCTGAAGTCATTAATTTATGTAAGGATAAGGTTGAACTATTTGCTAAACTCTTCCGTTCTCATCATACCCTCGATGATTCTGGACACGATCTCCAATATTTTACCTCAAAAACTGACAGACTTTACAAGATTGCTTTATATCTCCTGACAACGTTTCCAAGATTATTTCTAAAATGGATTTTTATAAAGCTACAGGACTACTGATGGAATTCCTGTAATTGTTCTTCAAAGGTGTTCTACCGAGTTATCTCCTGTTTTGTGTGCTGTTTATAAAAAGTGTTTGGATGAATCTTGTTTTCCTTCATCATTCTGGAAATTTGCTTCCGTTGTTCCAATTTTTAAAAATTGTGTTGACCAATTTAATCCTAGCAATTATAGACCGATTAGTCTCATTTCCATATTAAGCAAAAAAGACTTTAATTAACCAGACCTTAGTGAAATTTATTGAAAAAAATAACTTGTTTTACGATTGCCAGTATGGGTTTCGTTCTGGTCGTTCTACTGATGATGCGCGAGCAGTTGTTCTTGACATCTCCAAGGCTTAATTACTTTTAATAAAGTATGACGTATGGATCTATTGCATAAACTCAAAGCATATGGTTTAAAAGGTTCCTTTTTAAAATTATTTCTTCCTTTCCTTCCAACCGTAAACTCAAGGTGGTCCATAGTGGTCATTCATCTTCCATTTTTCCGTCAATACAGGTGTTCCTCAATGATCAGTTCTCGGTCCAACTCTGTTCCTAATCTACATTAACGATCTCCAGACAATTTATCATCCAAAACTATTATTTATGCTGACGATGATTTCACATTGTATTCCTGTCTTGTTAAATGAGATGATTGTAGGTTAAATTGGTCTGTTTGAAAATTGCAGATATAACACTGGAAATCTTTAAACGTTAAACGGGGTCCACACAGACACGGGCACAGGTGGAACTGACTGAAGTATGAAAAGAGATATGGTTCTTATGAAAGCATAAAGATTCTACAAAACTCTTCCGCGTGAGATGAATTTTTGTTTAGGGTTTTCGTAAAAATATAATTGTGAATAAATGCACATTTTTGTAAATAGTAAATAATAAAATAAATAATAATAATGTTTGTTCCAACTATATCACTAATATAAGTACATTTTTCTGTATTGATTTTGTGAACATGAAAGTGATACTTTCTTGCTTGAAACGGTGCTTTTCAGTTCTCGAGACCGTATTTCCAAAATGGCTAACAAAAGGCACACTTCACTTAGAGAAAACTTGAAAGAACTGGAAAACCCAGCCGTGTCTGTATTTTTTAATGACCCAGAAAATGATGATGATATATTTACTTCGGCAAAATTATCAAGTTTGAATGAAAATATTTTTGATGAAAAGTTATTAGATGCAAAAATTGGAAGTTTAAGAAACAGAATTGGTTTAAAGGATGATCAACTTCATCAAAATTATTGTGGGAAGAAAATCTCGCGGGTTGATCTCGGTAAATAAAATTTCACTATTTTTTACAATGTGTAAATTAGGAAAACAGTTACAAAGTAAGCGCTGTTTCAATTTCTCTGTTCGTTTTCTTGTTATTGAAATAAAAAGAAAGGAATGAATTAAATTTACATAATATAGAGTCAAAGGACATAAGGGGTCAGTCTTGATTATTGTTATTGATTCTTCCCATGCTTAGCATCAGAAGGAAATTAATGGGTGGGTTGGTAGGTAGGTTTCATCTAGTGACGTTAAGAAATTTATAAACTACTGGAACTTCGTTAATCTTTGTAGTTAAAAATAGACTTTTAAACTCTTGTTGTCTTACTTTACTTACTTACTTACTTAAGACATCCTCCCGGACGCCATAATGATTGAACTCTTCCTCTCCAACCCTCTGTCAAGCATAGCAGTCTTTAGATCTTCAACCTCCTGTATCCTCTAGTAGGTTGTCCTTGTACGTGATGGATTTTCTACCCCTCTTCCTTTTTCCATTTGCTGGACACCACAGTATAAGTTCCAAGGCCATACATTCTGGGTGTCTCACACAGTGCCCATTTCATACGTCACTGTTTAATCTTTGTTGTTACCTTTGGGAGTTCCTGATACAGTTCTTCATTGGTAAGGTGTTGTTCCCAACTAACAGTTAGAGCCATTCTTAGCAATCTTGTGTAGCAGCCATCAAGTTGCTTGCTAAGCTTTTTTGTAAGTGTTCAAGTTTCAGAACCATATATTGTTGTCTATAATCTATTAAATTTAAGATATCCACAGGATTTACAACGATGTTCGGTAGACGTGAATTTTTTTGAAATGTGCACAATGGTTAACTCATTTGACTATATACCTTAAGGGAATTAATTTTTGCGGGAATTAAATTTTGTGGATTTGGCGGCTTTTGGTCAAAACTCCAAAAAAATCCAAATGTCCCTCATCCGCGAAATTAAATTCCCCCGAAAAATCAAAATGTCCCTCATCCGCGAAATTAAATTCCCCCGAAAAATCCAAATGTTCCTCATCCGCGAAATTAAATTCCCGCGAAAAATCCAAATGTCCCTCATCCGTGAAAAATCCAAATGTCCCTCATTCGCGAAATTAAATTCCGGCGAAAAATCTAAATGTCCCTCATCCGCAAAATTAAATTCCAGCGAAAAATCCAAATGTCCCTCATCCGCGAAATTAAATTCCCCCGAAAAATCCAAATGTTCCTCATCCGCGAAATTAAATTCCCGCGAAAAATCCAAATGTCCCTCATCCGTGAAAAATCCAAATGTCCCTCATCCGCGAAATTAAATTCCTGAGAAAAATCCAAATGTCCCTCATCCGCGAATTTAAATTCTGGCGAAAAATCAAAATCCCTCATCCGCGAAATTAAATTCTTGCGAAAAATCCAAATGTCTTTCATTCGCGAAATTAAATTCCGGCGAAAAAAACAAATGTCCCTCATCCGCAAAATTATATTCCGGCGAAAAATCCAAATGTCCCTCATTCGCAAAATTAAATTCCGGCGAAAAATCTAAATGTCCCTCATCCGCAAAATTAAATTCCAGCGAAAAATCCAAATCCCTCATCCGCAAAATTAAATTCCAGCGAAAAATCCAAATGTCCCTCATACCCAAAATTAAATTCCAGCGAAAAATCCCTCATCCCTCATCCGCGAAATTAAATTCCCGCAAATTTTTTGGATGCACTTTGTCCGCGAAATTAAATTCCGTGTTTTTTTTTAATTTTTATTTTTTTAATTTTAGATACCGTAAAATTCAGTAAATAAACCTACCTCGCAATTATGAACTATGTTTTGTGATTCCATGTGAATTTTGAACTGGAAATACACTCAGAATTTTATGGTATATATGTTAAAGTATAAAATTTGTGTTTTGAGACTAAAATTTGTGAGGTTGATACAATGAAAACACTACTTTTAGTTTAACAATGTTTAATCAATAACAATGGTGGTTTCTTCATTTTCATTTTGTTCATTGCTTCTATAAAAAATGGTTCTAAAGTCTTTACATCGTGGAGCTGGTTTTCCCTTGATTTGGGTTTTCTTTTGGGTTTTTTGGTGGTACAGCTATAGCAGCCTCAACAACATTCCTCCAAAAAAACTCCCGATTGAATTATAACTTCTTTCTTACTTTTAAAATTTTACGAAATTTGGATTCACGAAATTAAATTTCCGTGAAATTTTTGGATACACTTTGTCCGCAAAATTTCCAAATCATGTTGATCCGCAAAATTAAATTCTCTTTTTTTTGAGAAATTTTCTTAAAAAAAAAACTGCGAAAATTAATTCCCTTAAGGAATGGTTTAAACCTTAGACATTGGTTTTAGCAATTTCTTTTAGTATATATATATATATATATATATATATAATTGCATCGAGTGGTACCTACTGACGAAGATGTTGTAATCTGAAAATTATTCTTTCTGACAACAGCGGTTTTGTAAATTAAAAATTGCATGAGATAATTATTGAATGACAGTTTTACTACTTTAGCTTCCCATTCCTTTAAATTTAGCCGGAAACTTTGGAAATAAATGTATGTAAGAATGATGTATATCCAATATTTTATGTTTCAGAAGATAGCGAGCAGAACTCCATTGATAGCGAGCATTCATTCATTGATGAAGAAACAGATTGTGGCCACTCTGATGAAGGAGATGAAGATAATGAAAACAATGAATATACTCTTGAATCTGAAGTCGATGACGTTGGTAACAAAGAGGAAAGTTCTACGAATCATGTGACATGTTTTCAAGACGATGATTCTATCAACACTTTCAATGTGTCAAATGTTGAACATGATTTACAGAAAGGAGATGCTACCAAGAAACAACTTGGTGAGATGATCTTCAAGGTTCATCATTGGAAATCAATATTTAAAAATCAGAAATAAAATATTTTCAAACTAATTTAATTTTATAAAAGATTTGTTTCTTAAATATTGTAGCTTTGTTGGATAAACTTCTCGAGGAAAGAATTCGCCTCCAAAAGTCGCTTCAATTAACCAATCAGTTGCCACAGCATGAGAGCATGGGTTATTTTAGGGGTTCATCATCACTGAATGCAAATTCTCTCTCAGAGGAAGGTTTGGAGAACTCACTTTTACTACAGCTTCCATAATGTTTATCATAAATTAAACTCTTGGAAAATTTTGTTCAAATCTGTGTACATGCTTTCTTAGTTGTTCACTCATTGAAGCAGTTACTAGACAAGCTCCTCTCTCTACAAGCTGAGTTGTTTGCAAGAAATGCTGACACCAGCAATATACTACATGGCAATGTTGCTAACATGAAATCATCTGATGAAGAAATCGCCAGCGAAACTGATGGCGAAGAAGAGGAAGATAAAAAAGAAACACCTTCATCAGATGTAAAAATTGAAAGGAAAAATATTCTGGTAAATGTTAAATAAGTCTTTAATTATAAATATGATTAATTCCACATGAACCTATGAATATTAAATACAAACAAATGTCACATGACCATAGTATCACGGTGATATTATTATTACACAGAAAATATGATCATAAAGGATTGTAGGACATAACATCACCAGTCCAATAATATAAAGAAATTTACATTAATGATTTTTGTACCAAAAAGGTAGAAAGAATTGTATTTGTCAAAATGAATGTTTGAGAAGTTTCATTGGCTTTGGGAATTTAGAAATCCACCCAGTATGATTAGCTGTCCATTCTACCCTGATTTTGTGTTGTTGATGTTGCCGTATTTTATATTTTAGATGGTGTCAGAATACGAGAAAGAAATAAGCAAACGACATTGCATAGCTAAAGGATACCATGAAACCGTTATTGATAAATGGTACAATAAAACAAGAATCAGTTCTGGCAAGATCACTAACAAAGTAAATGGCTCATCCTCTAAATAAATAAAACAGACTTTCTGTTTGTGGATTTTTTTCGCTTTTTATCAAAGCCTATTGGATACGAATCAGTGAGACTCTAGATCCTTAGGGCTGCGAAATATATAGATATCAATTGTGGGTTTAGTTTGAAAACAATGTTGGTTTTAAGTAATGTTTAAGTAGTGTTTCAATGTTTAATGTTTAAGTAGTGTTTCAATGTTAGTTTTAAGTAGTTGTGCAGTTATTCCCCTTTAAAGTTTAATGTTCCCCTTTAATGTTTAATGTTCAATGTTTAAGTAGTGTTTCAATGTTGGTTTTAAGTAGTTGTGCAGTTATTCCCCTGACAATTTCATTACAAAATACATTTGTCCCTTCAATATTACTCATGGATAAAGCATTACAGAGTTTTTAAATTTGACTGACACTTTCAATCAATACTTTGATAGGAGGTGGGTAAAAAGTATTGTTATGTGGTTTTTCTGACACGTCATCTCTTTGAAAGATTTCTTGTTTTACTTAGATAATGTTCATTGATCCTCACAACACCATGGGTGCTTATCTTACTTAGAGAATGTTCATTGTTCCTCACAACACCATGGGTACTTTCTTACTTAGAGAATGTTCATTGTTCCTCACAACACCATGGGTGCTTATCTTACTTAGAAAATGTTCATTGTTCCTCACAACACCATGGGTACTTATCTTACTTAGAGAATGTTCATTTTTCCTCACAACACCATGGGTACTTATCTTACTTAGAGAATGTTCATTTTTCCTCACAACACCATGGGTACTTTCTTACTTAGAGAATGTTCATTGTTCCTCACAACACCATGGGTACTTATCTTACTTAGAGAATGTTCATTGTTCCTCACAACACCATGGGTACTTATCTTACTTAGAGAATGTTCATTTTTCCTCACAACACCATGGGTACTTTCTTACTTAGATAATGTTTATTGTTCCTCACAACACCATGGGTACTTATCTTACTTAGAGAATGTTCATTGTTCCTCACAACACCATGGGTACTTATCTTACTTAGATAATGTTCATTGTTCCTCACAACACCATGGGTACTTTCTTACTTAGAGAATGTTCATTGTTCCTCACAACACCATGGGTACTTATTTTACTTAGATAATGTTCATTGTTCCTCACAACACCATGGGTACTTATCTTACTTAGATAATGTTCATTGTTCCTCACAACACCATGGGGTACTTTCTTACTTAGAGAATGTTCATTGTTCCTTACAACACCATGGGTATTTATCTTACTTAGAGAATGTTCATTTTTCCTCGCAACACCATGGGTACTTATTTTACTTAGAGAATGTTCATTGTTCCTTCCAACACCATGGGTACTTTCTTACTTAGAGAATGTTCATTGTTCCTCACAACACCATGGGTGCTTATCTTACTTAGAAAATGTTCATTGTTCCTCACAACACCATGGGTACTTATCTTACTTAGAGAATGTTCATTTTTCCTCACAACACCATGGGTACTTATCTTACTTAGAGAATGTTCATTTTTCCTCACAACACCATGGGTACTTTCTTACTTAGAGAATGTTCATTGTTCCTCACAACACCATGGGTACTTATCTTACTTAGAGAATGTTCATTGTTCCTCACAACACCATGGGTACTTATCTTACTTAGAGAATGTTCATTTTTCCTCACAACACCATGGGTACTTTCTTACTTAGATAATGTTTATTGTTCCTCACAACACCATGGGTACTTATCTTACTTAGAGAATGTTCATTGTTCCTCACAACACCATGGGTACTTATCTTACTTAGATAATGTTCATTGTTCCTCACAACACCATGGGTACTTTCTTACTTAGAGAATGTTCATTGTTCCTCACAACACCATGGGTACTTATTTTACTTAGATAATGTTCATTGTTCCTCACAACACCATGGGTACTTATCTTACTTAGATAATGTTCATTGTTCCTCACAACACCATGGGGTACTTTCTTACTTAGAGAATGTTCATTGTTCCTTACAACACCATGGGTATTTATCTTACTTAGAGAATGTTCATTTTTCCTCGCAACACCATGGGTACTTATTTTACTTAGGGAATGTTCATTGTTCCTTCCAACACCATGGGTACTTATCTTGCTTAGAGAATGTTCATTGTTCCTCACAACACCATGGGTACTTATCTTACTTAGAGAATGTTCATTGTTCCTCACAACACCATGGGTACTTATTTTACTTAAAGAATGTTCATTGTTCCTCACAACACCATGGGTGCTTATCTTACTTAGAGAATGTTCATTGTTCCTCACAACACCATGGGTACTTTCTTACTTAGAGAATGTTCATTGTTCTTACCATGGGTACTTATCTTACTTAGAGAATGTTCATTGTTCCTCACAACACCATGGATGCTTATCTTACTTAGAGAATGTTCATTGTTCCTCACAACACCATGGATACTTTCTTACTTAGAGAATGTTCATTGTTTCTCACAACACCATGGGTACTTATCTTACTTAGAGAATGTTCATTTTTCCTCGCAACACCATGGGTACTTATTTTACTTAGGGAATGTTCATTGTTCCTTCCAACACCATGGGTACTTATCTTGCTTAGAGAATGTTCATTGTTCCTAACAACACCATGGTTACTTATCTTACTTAGAGAATGTTCATTGTTCCTCACAACACCATGGGTACTTATTTTACTTAGAGAATGTTCATTGTTCCTCACAACACCATGGGTACTTATCTTACTTAGATAATGTTCATTGTTCCTCACAACATCATGGGGTACTTTCTTACTTAGAGAATGTTCATTGTTCCTTACAACACCATGGGTACTTATCTTACTTAGAGAATGTTCATTTTTCCTCGCAACACCATGGGTACTTATTTTACTTAGGGAATGTTCATTGTTCCTTCCAACACCATGGGTACTTATCTTGCTTAGAGAATGTTCATTGTTCCTCACAACACCATGGGTACTTATTTTACTTAGGGAATGTTCATTGTTCCTTCCAACACCATGGGTACTTATCTTGCTTAGAGAATGTTCATTGTTCCTCACAACACCATGGGTACTTATCTTACTTAGAGAATGTTCATTGTTCCTCACAACACCATGGGTACTTTCTTACTTAGAGAATGTTCATTGTTCCTACCATGGGTACTTATCTTACTTAGAGAATGTTCATTGTTCCTCACAACACCATGGATGCTTATCTTACTTAGAGAATGTTCATTGTTCCTCACAACACCATGGATACTTTCTTACTTAGAGAATGTTCATTGTTTCTCACAACACCATGGGTACTTATCTTACTTAGAGAATGTTCATTTTTCCTCGCAACACCATGGGTACTTATTTTACTTAGGGAATGTTCATTGTTCCTTCCAACACCATGGGTACTTATCTTGCTTAGAGAATGTTCATTGTTCCTCACAACACCATGGGTGCTTATCTTACTTAGAAAATGTTCATTGTTCCTCACAACACCATGGGTACTTATCTTACTTAGAGAATGTTCATTTTTCCTCACAACACCATGGGTACTTATCTTACTTAGAGAATGTTCATTTTTCCTCACAACACCATGGGTACTTTCTTACTTAGAGAATGTTCATTGTTCCTCACAACACCATGGGTACTTATCTTACTTAGAGAATGTTCATTGTTCCTCACAACACCATGGGTACTTATCTTACTTAGAGAATGTTCATTTTTCCTCACAACACCATGGGTACTTTCTTACTTAGATAATGTTTATTGTTCCTCACAACACCATGGGTACTTATCTTACTTAGAGAATGTTCATTGTTCCTCACAACACCATGGGTACTTATCTTACTTAGATAATGTTCATTGTTCCTCACAACACCATGGGTACTTTCTTACTTAGAGAATGTTCATTGTTCCTACCATGGGTACTTATCTTACTTAGAGAATGTTCATTGTTCCTCACAACACCATGGATGCTTATCTTACTTAGAGAATGTTCATTGTTCCTCACAACACCATGGATACTTTCTTACTTAGAGAATGTTCATTGTTTCTCACAACACCATGGGTACTTATCTTACTTAGAGAATGTTCATTTTTCCTCGCAACACCATGGGTACTTATTTTACTTAGGGAATGTTCATTGTTCCTTCCAACACCATGGGTACTTATCTTGCTTAGAGAATGTTCATTGTTCCTAACAACACCATGGTTACTTATCTTACTTAGAGAATGTTCATTGTTCCTCACAACACCATGGGTACTTATTTTACTTAGAGAATGTTCATTGTTCCTCACAACACCATGGGTACTTATCTTACTTAGATAATGTTCATTGTTCCTCACAACACCATGGGGTACTTTCTTACTTAGAGAATGTTCATTGTTCCTTACAACACCATGGGTACTTATCTTACTTAGAGAATGTTCATTTTTCCTCGCAACACCATGGGTACTTATTTTACTTAGGGAATGTTCATTGTTCCTTCCAACACCATGGGTACTTATCTTGCTTAGAGAATGTTCATTGTTCCTCACAACACCATGGGTACTTATTTTACTTAGGGAATGTTCATTGTTCCTTCCAACACCATGGGTACTTATCTTGCTTAGAGAATGTTCATTGTTCCTCACAACACCATGGGTACTTATCTTACTTAGAGAATGTTCATTGTTCCTCACAACACCATGGGTACTTTCTTACTTAGAGAATGTTCATTGTTCCTACCATGGGTACTTATCTTACTTAGAGAATGTTCATTGTTCCTCACAACACCATGGATGCTTATCTTACTTAGAGAATGTTCATTGTTCCTCACAACACCATGGATACTTTCTTACTTAGAGAATGTTCATTGTTCCTCACAACACCATGGGTACTTTCTTACTTAGAGAATGTTCATTGTTCCTCACAACACCATGGGTGCTTATCTTACTTAGAAAATGTTCATTGTTCCTCACAACACCATGGGTACTTATCTTACTTAGAGAATGTTCATTTTTCCTCACAACACCATGGGTACTTATCTTACTTAGAGAATGTTCATTTTTCCTCACAACACCATGGGTACTTTCTTACTTAGAGAATGTTCATTGTTCCTCACAACACCATGGGTACTTATCTTACTTAGAGAATGTTCATTGTTCCTCACAACACCATGGGTACTTATCTTACTTAGAGAATGTTCATTTTTCCTCACAACACCATGGGTACTTTCTTACTTAGATAATGTTTATTGTTCCTCACAACATCATGGGTACTTATCTTACTTAGAGAATGTTCATTGTTCCTCACAACACCATGGGTACTTATCTTACTTAGATAATGTTCATTGTTCCTCACAACACCATGGGTACTTTCTTACTTAGAGAATGTTCATTGTTCCTCACAACACCATGGGTACTTATTTTACTTACATAATGTTCATTGTTCCTCACAACACCATGGGTACTTATCTTACTTAGATAATGTTCATTGTTCCTCACAACACCATGGGGTACTTTCTTACTTAGAGAATGTTCATTGTTCCTTACAACACCATGGGTATTTATCTTACTTAGAGAATGTTCATTTTTCCTCGCAACACCATGGGTACTTATTTTACTTAGAGAATGTTCATTGTTCCTTCCAACACCATGGGTACTTTCTTACTTAGAGAATGTTCATTGTTCCTCACAACACCATGGGTGCTTATCTTACTTAGAAAATGTTCATTGTTCCTCACAACACCATGGGTACTTATCTTACTTAGAGAATGTTCATTTTTCCTCACAACACCATGGGTACTTATCTTACTTAGAGAATGTTCATTTTTCCTCACAACACCATGGGTACTTTCTTACTTAGAGAATGTTCATTGTTCCTCACAACACCATGGGTACTTATCTTACTTAGAGAATGTTCATTGTTCCTCACAACACCATGGGTACTTATCTTACTTAGAGAATGTTCATTTTTCCTCACAACACCATGGGTACTTTCTTACTTAGATAATGTTTATTGTTCCTCACAACACCATGGGTACTTATCTTACTTAGAGAATGTTCATTGTTCCTCACAACACCATGGGTACTTATCTTACTTAGATAATGTTCATTGTTCCTCACAACACCATGGGTACTTTCTTACTTAGAGAATGTTCATTGTTCCTCACAACACCATGGGTACTTATTTTACTTAGATAATGTTCATTGTTCCTCACAACACCATGGGTACTTATCTTACTTAGATAATGTTCATTGTTCCTCACAACACCATGGGGTACTTTCTTACTTAGAGAATGTTCATTGTTCCTTACAACACCATGGGTATTTATCTTACTTAGAGAATGTTCATTTTTCCTCGCAACACCATGGGTACTTATTTTACTTAGGGAATGTTCATTGTTCCTTCCAACACCATGGGTACTTATCTTGCTTAGAGAATGTTCATTGTTCCTCACAACACCATGGGTACTTATCTTACTTAGAGAATGTTCATTGTTCCTCACAACACCATGGGTACTTATTTTACTTAAAGAATGTTCATTGTTCCTCACAACACCATGGGTGCTTATCTTACTTAGAGAATGTTCATTGTTCCTCACAACACCATGGGTACTTTCTTACTTAGAGAATGTTCATTGTTCTTACCATGGGTACTTATCTTACTTAGAGAATGTTCATTGTTCCTCACAACACCATGGATGCTTATCTTACTTAGAGAATGTTCATTGTTCCTCACAACACCATGGATACTTTCTTACTTAGAGAATGTTCATTGTTTCTCACAACACCATGGGTACTTATCTTACTTAGAGAATGTTCATTTTTCCTCGCAACACCATGGGTACTTATTTTACTTAGGGAATGTTCATTGTTCCTTCCAACACCATGGGTACTTATCTTGCTTAGAGAATGTTCATTGTTCCTAACAACACCATGGTTACTTATCTTACTTAGAGAATGTTCATTGTTCCTCACAACACCATGGGTACTTATTTTACTTAGAGAATGTTCATTGTTCCTCACAACACCATGGGTACTTATCTTACTTAGATAATGTTCATTGTTCCTCACAACATCATGGGGTACTTTCTTACTTAGAGAATGTTCATTGTTCCTTACAACACCATGGGTACTTATCTTACTTAGAGAATGTTCATTTTTCCTCGCAACACCATGGGTACTTATTTTACTTAGGGAATGTTCATTGTTCCTTCCAACACCATGGGTACTTATCTTGCTTAGAGAATGTTCATTGTTCCTCACAACACCATGGGTACTTATTTTACTTAGGGAATGTTCATTGTTCCTTCCAACACCATGGGTACTTATCTTGCTTAGAGAATGTTCATTGTTCCTCACAACACCATGGGTACTTATCTTACTTAGAGAATGTTCATTGTTCCTCACAACACCATGGGTACTTTCTTACTTAGAGAATGTTCATTGTTCCTACCATGGGTACTTATCTTACTTAGAGAATGTTCATTGTTCCTCACAACACCATGGATGCTTATCTTACTTAGAGAATGTTCATTGTTCCTCACAACACCATGGATACTTTCTTACTTAGAGAATGTTCATTGTTTCTCACAACACCATGGGTACTTATCTTACTTAGAGAATGTTCATTTTTCCTCGCAACACCATGGGTACTTATTTTACTTAGGGAATGTTCATTGTTCCTTCCAACACCATGGGTACTTATCTTGCTTAGAGAATGTTCATTGTTCCTCACAACACCATGGGTGCTTATCTTACTTAGAAAATGTTCATTGTTCCTCACAACACCATGGGTACTTATCTTACTTAGAGAATGTTCATTTTTCCTCACAACACCATGGGTACTTATCTTACTTAGAGAATGTTCATTTTTCCTCACAACACCATGGGTACTTTCTTACTTAGAGAATGTTCATTGTTCCTCACAACACCATGGGTACTTATCTTACTTAGAGAATGTTCATTGTTCCTCACAACACCATGGGTACTTATCTTACTTAGAGAATGTTCATTTTTCCTCACAACACCATGGGTACTTTCTTACTTAGATAATGTTTATTGTTCCTCACAACACCATGGGTACTTATCTTACTTAGAGAATGTTCATTGTTCCTCACAACACCATGGGTACTTATCTTACTTAGATAATGTTCATTGTTCCTCACAACACCATGGGTACTTTCTTACTTAGAGAATGTTCATTGTTCCTACCATGGGTACTTATCTTACTTAGAGAATGTTCATTGTTCCTCACAACACCATGGATGCTTATCTTACTTAGAGAATGTTCATTGTTCCTCACAACACCATGGATACTTTCTTACTTAGAGAATGTTCATTGTTTCTCACAACACCATGGGTACTTATCTTACTTAGAGAATGTTCATTTTTCCTCGCAACACCATGGGTACTTATTTTACTTAGGGAATGTTCATTGTTCCTTCCAACACCATGGGTACTTATCTTGCTTAGAGAATGTTCATTGTTCCTAACAACACCATGGTTACTTATCTTACTTAGAGAATGTTCATTGTTCCTCACAACACCATGGGTACTTATTTTACTTAGAGAATGTTCATTGTTCCTCACAACACCATGGGTACTTATCTTACTTAGATAATGTTCATTGTTCCTCACAACACCATGGGGTACTTTCTTACTTAGAGAATGTTCATTGTTCCTTACAACACCATGGGTACTTATCTTACTTAGAGAATGTTCATTTTTCCTCGCAACACCATGGGTACTTATTTTACTTAGGGAATGTTCATTGTTCCTTCCAACACCATGGGTACTTATCTTGCTTAGAGAATGTTCATTGTTCCTCACAACACCATGGGTACTTATTTTACTTAGGGAATGTTCATTGTTCCTTCCAACACCATGGGTACTTATCTTGCTTAGAGAATGTTCATTGTTCCTCACAACACCATGGGTACTTATCTTACTTAGAGAATGTTCATTGTTCCTCACAACACCATGGGTACTTTCTTACTTAGAGAATGTTCATTGTTCCTACCATGGGTACTTATCTTACTTAGAGAATGTTCATTGTTCCTCACAACACCATGGATGCTTATCTTACTTAGAGAATGTTCATTGTTCCTCACAACACCATGGATACTTTCTTACTTAGAGAATGTTCATTGTTTCTCACAACACCATGGGTACTTATCTTACTTAGAGAATGTTCATTTTTCCTCGCAACACCATGGGTACTTATTTTACTTAGGGAATGTTCATTGTTCCTTCCAACACCATGGGTACTTATCTTGCTTAGAGAATGTTCATTGTTCCTAACAACACCATGGTTACTTATCTTACTTAGAGAATGTTCATTGTTCCTCACAACACCATGGGTACTTATTTTACTTAGAGAATGTTCATTGTTCCTCACAACACCATGGGTACTTATGTTACTTAGAGAATGTTCATTGTTCCTCACAACACCATGGGTACTTATCTTACTTAGAGAATGTTCATTGTTCCTCACAACACCATGGGTGCTTATCTTACTTAGAAAATGTTCATTGTTCCTCACAACACCATGGGTACTTATCTTACTTAGAGAATGTTCATTGTTCCTCACAACACCATGGGTACTTATCTTACTTAGAGAATGTTCATTGTTCCTCACAACACCATGGATGCTTATCTTACTTAGAGAATGTTCATTGTTCCTCACAACACCATGGATACTTTCTTACTTAGAGAATGTTCATTGTTCCTTACAACACCATGGGTACTTATCTTACTTAGAGAATGTTCATTGTTCCTCACAACACCATGGATGCTTATCTTACTTAGAGAATGTTCATTGTTCCTCACAACACCATGGATACTTTCTTACTTAGAGAATGTTCATTGTTTCTCACAACACCATGGGTACTTATCTTACTTAGAGAATGTTCATTTTTCCTCGCAACACCATGGGTACTTATTTTACTTAGGGAATGTTCATTGTTCCTTCCAACACCATGGGTACTTATCTTGCTTAGAGAATGTTCATTGTTCCTAACAACACCATGGTTACTTATCTTACTTAGAGAATGTTCATTGTTCCTCACAACACCATGGGTACTTATTTTACTTAGAGAATGTTCATTGTTCCTCACAACACCATGGGTACTTATCTTACTTAGATAATGTTCATTGTTCCTCACAACATCATGGGGTACTTTCTTACTTAGAGAATGTTCATTGTTCCTTACAACACCATGGGTACTTATCTTACTTAGAGAATGTTCATTTTTCCTCGCAACACCATGGGTACTTATTTTACTTAGGGAATGTTCATTGTTCCTTCCAACACCATGGGTACTTATCTTGCTTAGAGAATGTTCATTGTTCCTCACAACACCATGGGTACTTATTTTACTTAGGGAATGTTCATTGTTCCTTCCAACACCATGGGTACTTATCTTGCTTAGAGAATGTTCATTGTTCCTCACAACACCATGGGTACTTATCTTACTTAGAGAATGTTCATTGTTCCTCACAACACCATGGGTACTTTCTTACTTAGAGAATGTTCATTGTTCCTACCATGGGTACTTATCTTACTTAGAGAATGTTCATTGTTCCTCACAACACCATGGATGCTTATGTTACTTAGAGAATGTTCATTGTTCCTCACAACACCATGGATACTTTCTTACTTAGAGAATGTTCATTGTTTCTCACAACACCATGGGTACTTATCTTACTTAGAGAATGTTCATTTTTCCTCGCAACACCATGGGTACTTATTTTACTTAGGGAATGTTCATTGTTCCTTCCAACACCATGGGTACTTATCTTGCTTAGAGAATGTTCATTGTTCCTAACAACACCATGGTTACTTATCTTACTTAGAGAATGTTCATTGTTCCTCACAACACCATGGGTACTTATTTTACTTAGAGAATGTTCATTGTTCCTCACAACACCATGGGTACTTATGTTACTTAGAGAATGTTCATTGTTCCTCACAACACCATGGGTACTTATCTTACTTAGAGAATGTTCATTGTTCCTCACAACACCATGGGTACTTATCTTACTTAGAGAATGTTCATTTTTCCTCACAACACCATGGGTACTTATCTTACTTAGAGAATGTTCATTTTTCCTCACAACACCATGGGTACTTTCTTACTTAGAGAATGTTCATTGTTCCTCACAACACCATGGGTACTTATCTTACTTAGAGAATGTTCATTGTTCCTCACAACACCATGGGTACTTATCTTACTTAGAGAATGTTCATTTTTCCTCACAACACCATGGGTACTTTCTTACTTAGATAATGTTTATTGTTCCTCACAACACCATGGGTACTTATCTTACTTAGAGAATGTTCATTGTTCCTCACAACACCATGGGTACTTATCTTACTTAGATAATGTTCATTGTTCCTCACAACACCATGGGTACTTTCTTACTTAGAGAATGTTCATTGTTCCTCACAACACCATGGGTACTTATTTTACTTAGATAATGTTCATTGTTCCTCACAACACCATGGGTACTTATCTTACTTAGATAATGTTCATTGTTCCTCACAACACCATGGGGTACTTTCTTACTTAGAGAATGTTCATTGTTCCTTACAACACCATGGGTACTTATCTTACTTAGAGAATGTTCATTTTTCCTCGCAACACCATGGGTACTTATTTTACTTAGGGAATGTTCATTGTTCCTTCCAACACCATGGGTACTTATCTTGCTTAGAGAATGTTCATTGTTCCTCACAACACCATGGGTACTTATCTTACTTAGAGAATGTTCATTGTTCCTCACAACACCATGGGTACTTATTTTACTTAAAGAATGTTCATTGTTCCTCACAACACCATGGGTGCTTATCTTACTTAGAGAATGTTCATTGTTCCTCACAACACCATGGGTACTTTCTTACTTAGAGAATGTTCATTGTTCCTACCATGGGTACTTATCTTACTTAGAGAATGTTCATTGTTCCTCACAACACCATGGATGCTTATCTTACTTAGAGAATGTTCATTGTTCCTCACAACACCATGGATACTTTCTTACTTAGAGAATGTTCATTGTTTCTCACAACACCATGGGTACTTATCTTACTTAGAGAATGTTCATTTTTCCTCGCAACACCATGGGTACTTATTTTACTTAGGGAATGTTCATTGTTCCTTCCAACACCATGGGTACTTATCTTGCTTAGAGAATGTTCATTGTTCCTAACAACACCATGGTTACTTATCTTACTTAGAGAATGTTCATTGTTCCTCACAACACCATGGGTACTTATTTTACTTAGAGAATGTTCATTGTTCCTCACAACACCATGGGTACTTATCTTACTTAGATAATGTTCATTGTTCCTCACAACACCATGGGGTACTTTCTTACTTAGAGAATGTTCATTGTTCCTTACAACACCATGGGTACTTATCTTACTTAGAGAATGTTCATTTTTCCTCGCAACACCATGGGTACTTATTTTACTTAGGGAATGTTCATTGTTCCTTCCAACACCATGGGTACTTATCTTGCTTAGAGAATGTTCATTGTTCCTCACAACACCATGGGTACTTATTTTACTTAGGGAATGTTCATTGTTCCTTCCAACACCATGGGTACTTATCTTGCTTAGAGAATGTTCATTGTTCCTCACAACACCATGGGTACTTATCTTACTTAGAGAATGTTCATTGTTCCTCACAACACCATGGGTACTTTCTTACTTAGAGAATGTTCATTGTTCCTACCATGGGTACTTATCTTACTTAGAGAATGTTCATTGTTCCTCACAACACCATGGATGCTTATCTTACTTAGAGAATGTTCATTGTTCCTCACAACACCATGGATACTTTCTTACTTAGAGAATGTTCATTGTTTCTCACAACACCATGGGTACTTATCTTACTTAGAGAATGTTCATTTTTCCTCGCAACACCATGGGTACTTATTTTACTTAGGGAATGTTCATTGTTCCTTCCAACACCATGGGTACTTATTTTACTTAGGGAATGTTCATTGTTCCTTCCAACACCATGGGTACTTATCTTGCTTAGAGAATGTTCATTGTTCCTAACAACACCATGGTTACTTATCTTACTTAGAGAATGTTCATTGTTCCTCACAACACCATGGGTACTTATTTTACTTAGAGAATGTTCATTGTTCCTCACAACACCATGGGTACTTATGTTACTTAGAGAATGTTCATTGTTCCTCACAACACCATGGGTACTTATCTTACTTAGAGAATGTTCATTGTTCCTCACAACACCATGGGTACTTATTTTACTTAAAGAATGTTCATTGTTCCTCACAACACCATGGGTGCTTATCTTACTTAGAGAATGTTCATTGTTCCTCACAACACCATGGGTACTTATCTTACTTAGAGAATGTTCATTGTTCCTCACAACACCATGGGTACTTATCTTACTTAGAGAATGTTCATTGTTCCTCACAACACCATGGATGCTTATCTTACTTAGAGAATGTTCATTGTT
This sequence comes from Candelabrum cocksii, assembly GCA_963930725.1. Lineage (NCBI taxonomy): Eukaryota > Metazoa > Cnidaria > Hydrozoa > Anthoathecata > Candelabridae > Candelabrum > Candelabrum cocksii. The sequence continues at coordinate 11,389,649 of OZ005678.1, read as the reverse complement.
CCTCACAACACCATGGATACTTTCTTACTTAGAGAATGTTCATTGTTCCTTACAACACCATGGGTACTTATCTTACTTAGAGAATGTTCATTGTTCCTCACAACACCATGGATGCTTATCTTACTTAGAGAATGTTCATTGTTCCTCACAACACCATGGATACTTTCTTACTTAGAGAATGTTCATTGTTCCTTACAACACCATGGGTACTTATCTTTCTTAGAGAATGTTAATTGTTCCTCGCAACACCATGGGTACTTATCTTACTTAGAGAATGTTCATTGTTTCTCACAACACCATGGGTACTTATCTTACTTAGATAATGTTCATTGTTCCTCACAACACCATGGGTACTTTCTTACTTAGAGAATGTTCATTGTTCCTACCATGGGTACTTATCTTACTTAGAGAATGTTCATTGTTCCTCACAACACCATGGATACTTTCTTACTTAGAGAATGTTCATTGTTCCTTACAACACCATGGGTACTTATCTTACTTAGAGAATGTTAATTGTTCCTCGCAACACCATGGGTACTTATCTTACTTAGAGAATGTTCATTGTTTCTCACAACACCATGGGTACTTATCTTACTTAGAGAATGTTCATTGTTCCTCGCAACACCATGGGTACTTATCTTACTTAGATAATGTTCATTGTTCCTCACAACACCATGGGTACTTTCTTACTTAGAGAATGTTCATTGTTCCTCACAACACCATGGGTACTTTCTTACTTAGATAATGTTTATTGTTCCTCACAACACCATGGGTACTTATCTTACTTAGAGAATGTTCATTGTTCCTCACAACACCATGTGTACTTATCTTACTTAGATAATGTTCATTGTTCCTCACAACACCATGGGTACTTTCTTACTTAGAGAATGTTCATTGTTCCTCACAACACCATGGGTACTTATTTTACTTAGATAATGTTCATTGTTCCTCACAACACCATGGGTACTTATCTTACTTAGATAATGTTCATTGTTCCTCACAACACCATGGGGTACTTTCTTACTTAGAGAATGTTCATTGTTCCTTACAACACCATGGGTACTTATCTTACTTAGAGAATGTTCATTTTTCCTCGCAACACCATGGATACTTATTTTACTTAGGGAATGTTCATTGTTCCTTCCAACACCATGGGTACTTATCTTGCTTAGAGAATGTTCATTGTTCCTCACAACACCATGGGTACTTATCTTACTTAGAGAATGTTCATTGTTCCTCACAACACCATGGGTACTTATTTTACTTAAAGAATGTTCATTGTTCCTCACAACACCATGGGTGCTTATCTTACTTAGAGAATGTTCATTGTTCCTCACAACACCATGGGTACTTTCTTACTTAGAGAATGTTCATTGTTCCTACCATGGGTACTTATCTTACTTAGAGAATGTTCATTGTTCCTCACAACACCATGGATGCTTATCTTACTTAGAGAATGTTCATTGTTCCTCACAACACCATGGATACTTTCTTACTTAGAGAATGTTCATTGTTTCTCACAACACCATGGGTACTTATCTTACTTAGAGAATGTTCATTTTTCCTCGCAACACCATGGGTACTTATTTTACTTAGGGAATGTTCATTGTTCCTTCCAACACCATGGGTACTTATCTTGCTTAGAGAATGTTCATTGTTCCTAACAACACCATGGTTACTTATCTTACTTAGAGAATGTTCATTGTTCCTCACAACACCATGGGTACTTATTTTACTTAGAGAATGTTCATTGTTCCTCACAACACCATGGGTACTTATCTTACTTAGATAATGTTCATTGTTCCTCACAACACCATGGGGTACTTTCTTACTTAGAGAATGTTCATTGTTCCTTACAACACCATGGGTACTTATCTTACTTAGAGAATGTTCATTTTTCCTCGCAACACCATGGGTACTTATTTTACTTAGGGAATGTTCATTGTTCCTTCCAACACCATGGGTACTTATCTTGCTTAGAGAATGTTCATTGTTCCTCACAACACCATGGGTACTTATTTTACTTAGGGAATGTTCATTGTTCCTTCCAACACCATGGGTACTTATCTTGCTTAGAGAATGTTCATTGTTCCTCACAACACCATGGGTACTTATCTTACTTAGAGAATGTTCATTGTTCCTCACAACACCATGGGTACTTTCTTACTTAGAGAATGTTCATTGTTCCTACCATGGGTACTTATCTTACTTAGAGAATGTTCATTGTTCCTCACAACACCATGGATGCTTATCTTACTTAGAGAATGTTCATTGTTCCTCACAACACCATGGATACTTTCTTACTTAGAGAATGTTCATTGTTTCTCACAACACCATGGGTACTTATCTTACTTAGAGAATGTTCATTTTTCCTCGCAACACCATGGGTACTTATTTTACTTAGGGAATGTTCATTGTTCCTTCCAACACCATGGGTACTTATCTTGCTTAGAGAATGTTCATTGTTTCTAACAACACCATGGTTACTTATCTTACTTAGAGAATGTTCATTGTTCCTCACAACACCATGGGTACTTATTTTACTTAGAGAATGTTCATTGTTCCTCACAACACCATGGGTACTTATGTTACTTAGAGAATGTTCATTGTTCCTCACAACACCATGGGTACTTATCTTACTTAGAGAATGTTCATTGTTCCTCACAACACCATGGGTACTTATTTTACTTAAAGAATGTTCATTGTTCCTCACAACACCATGGGTGCTTATCTTACTTAGAGAATGTTCATTGTTCCTCACAACACCATGGGTACTTATCTTACTTAGAGAATGTTCATTGTTCCTCACAACACCATGGGTACTTATCTTACTTAGAGAATGTTCATTGTTCCTCACAACACCATGGATGCTTATCTTACTTAGAGAATGTTCATTGTTCCTCACAACACCATGGATACTTTCTTACTTAGAGAATGTTCATTGTTCCTTACAACACCATGGGTACTTATCTTACTTAGAGAATGTTCATTGTTCCTCACAACACCATGGATGCTTATCTTACTTAGATAATGTTCATTGTTCCTCACAACACCATGGGTACTTATCTTACTTAGAGAATGTTCATTGTTCCTCACAACACCATGGATACTTTCTTACTTAGAGAATGTTCATTGTTCCTTACAACACCATGGGTACTTATCTTACTTAGAGAATGTTAATTGTTCCTCGCAACACCATGGGTACTTATCTTACTTAGAGAATGTTCATTGTTTCTCACAACACCATGGGTACTTATCTTACTTAGAGAATGTTCATTGTTCCTCGCAACACCATGGGTACTTATCTTACTTAGATAATGTTCATTGTTCCTCACAACACCATGGGTACTTTCTTACTTAGAGAATGTTCATTGTTCCTCACAACACCATGGGTACTTATTTTACTTAGATAATGTTCATTGTTCCTCACAACACCATGGGTACTTATCTTACTTAGATAATGTTCATTGTTCCTCACAACACCATGGGGTACTTTCTTACTTAGAGAATGTTCATTGTTCCTTACAACACCATGGGTACTTATCTTACTTAGAGAATGTTCATTTTTCCTCGCAACACCATGGGTACTTATTTTACTTAGGGAATGTTCATTGTTCCTTCCAACACCATGGGTACTTATCTTGCTTAGAGAATGTTCATTGTTCCTCACAACACCATGGGTACTTATCTTACTTAGAGAATGTTCATTGTTCCTCACAACACCATGGGTACTTATTTTACTTAAAGAATGTTCATTGTTCCTCACAACACCATGGGTGCTTATCTTACTTAGAGAATGTTCATTGTTCCTCACAACACCATGGGTACTTTCTTACTTAGAGAATGTTCATTGTTCCTACCATGGGTACTTATCTTACTTAGAGAATGTTCATTGTTCCTCACAACACCATGGATGCTTATCTTACTTAGAGAATGTTCATTGTTCCTCACAACACCATGGATACTTTCTTACTTAGAGAATGTTCATTGTTCCTTACAACACCATGGGTACTTATCTTACTTAGAGAATGTTCATTGTTCCTCACAACACCATGGATGCTTATCTTACTTAGAGAATGTTCATTGTTCCTCACAACACCATGGATACTTTCTTACTTAGAGAATGTTCATTGTTCCTTACAACACCATGGGTACTTATCTTTCTTAGAGAATGTTAATTGTTCCTCGCAACACCATGGGTACTTATCTTACTTAGAGAATGTTCATTGTTTCTCACAACACCATGGGTACTTATCTTACTTAGATAATGTTCATTGTTCCTCACAACACCATGGGTACTTATCTTACTTAGAGAATGTTCATTGTTCCTCGCAACACCATGGATACTTTCTTACTTAGAGAATGTTCATTGTTCCTTACAACACCATGGGTACTTATCTTACTTAGAGAATGTTAATTGTTCCTCGCAACACCATGGGTACTTATCTTACTTAGAGAATGTTCATTGTTCCTCACAACACCATGGGTACTTATTTTACTTAGATAATGTTCATTGTTCCTCACAACACCATGGGTACTTATCTTACTTAGATAATGTTCATTGTTCCTCACAACACCATGGGGTACTTTCTTACTTAGAGAATGTTCATTGTTCCTTACAACACCATGGGTATTTATCTTACTTAGAGAATGTTCATTTTTCCTCGCAACACCATGGGTACTTATTTTACTTAGGGAATGTTCATTGTTCCTTCCAACACCATGGGTACTTATCTTGCTTAGAGAATGTTCATTGTTCCTCACAACACCATGGGTACTTATCTTACTTAGAGAATGTTCATTGTTCCTCACAACACCATGGGTACTTATTTTACTTAAAGAATGTTCATTGTTCCTCACAACACCATGGGTGCTTATCTTACTTAGAGAATGTTCATTGTTCCTCACAACACCATGGGTACTTTCTTACTTAGAGAATGTTCATTGTTCTTACCATGGGTACTTATCTTACTTAGAGAATGTTCATTGTTCCTCACAACACCATGGATGCTTATCTTACTTAGAGAATGTTCATTGTTCCTCACAACACCATGGATACTTTCTTACTTAGAGAATGTTCATTGTTTCTCACAACACCATGGGTACTTATCTTACTTAGAGAATGTTCATTTTTCCTCGCAACACCATGGGTACTTATTTTACTTAGGGAATGTTCATTGTTCCTTCCAACACCATGGGTACTTATCTTGCTTAGAGAATGTTCATTGTTCCTAACAACACCATGGTTACTTATCTTACTTAGAGAATGTTCATTGTTCCTCACAACACCATGGGTACTTATTTTACTTAGAGAATGTTCATTGTTCCTCACAACACCATGGGTACTTATCTTACTTAGATAATGTTCATTGTTCCTCACAACATCATGGGGTACTTTCTTACTTAGAGAATGTTCATTGTTCCTTACAACACCATGGGTACTTTCTTACTTAGAGAATGTTCATTGTTCCTACCATGGGTACTTATCTTACTTAGAGAATGTTCATTGTTCCTCACAACACCATGGATGCTTATCTTACTTAGAGAATGTTCATTGTTCCTCACAACACCATGGATACTTTCTTACTTAGAGAATGTTCATTGTTTCTCACAACACCATGGGTACTTATCTTACTTAGAGAATGTTCATTTTTCCTCGCAACACCATGGGTACTTATTTTACTTAGGGAATGTTCATTGTTCCTTCCAACACCATGGGTACTTATCTTGCTTAGAGAATGTTCATTGTTCCTAACAACACCATGGTTACTTATCTTACTTAGAGAATGTTCATTGTTCCTCACAACACCATGGGTACTTATTTTACTTAGAGAATGTTCATTGTTCCTCACAACACCATGGGTACTTATCTTACTTAGATAATGTTCATTGTTCCTCACAACACCATGGGGTACTTTCTTACTTAGAGAATGTTCATTGTTCCTTACAACACCATGGGTACTTATCTTACTTAGAGAATGTTCATTTTTCCTCGCAACACCATGGGTACTTATTTTACTTAGGGAATGTTCATTGTTCCTTCCAACACCATGGGTACTTATCTTACTTAGAGAATGTTCATTGTTCCTCACAACACCATGGGTACTTATCTTACTTAGAGAATGTTCATTGTTCCTCACAACACCATGGGTACTTATCTTACTTAGAGAATGTTCATTGTTCCTCACAACACCATGGATGCTTATCTTACTTAGAGAATGTTCATTGTTCCTCACAACACCATGGATACTTTCTTACTTAGAGAATGTTCATTGTTCCTTACAACACCATGGGTACTTATCTTACTTAGAGAATGTTCATTGTTCCTCACAACACCATGGATGCTTATCTTACTTAGATAATGTTCATTGTTCCTCACAACACCATGGGTACTTATCTTACTTAGAGAATGTTCATTGTTCCTCACAACACCATGGATACTTTCTTACTTAGAGAATGTTCATTGTTCCTTACAACACCATGGGTACTTATCTTACTTAGAGAATGTTAATTGTTCCTCGCAACACCATGGGTACTTATCTTACTTAGAGAATGTTCATTGTTTCTCACAACACCATGGGTACTTATCTTACTTAGAGAATGTTCATTGTTCCTCGCAACACCATGGGTACTTATCTTACTTAGATAATGTTCATTGTTCCTCACAACACCATGGGTACTTTCTTACTTAGAGAATGTTCATTGTTCCTCACAACACCATGGGTACTTATTTTACTTAGATAATGTTCATTGTTCCTCACAACACCATGGGTACTTATCTTACTTAGATAATGTTCATTGTTCCTCACAACACCATGGGGTACTTTCTTACTTAGAGAATGTTCATTGTTCCTTACAACACCATGGGTACTTATCTTACTTAGAGAATGTTCATTTTTCCTCGCAACACCATGGGTACTTATTTTACTTAGGGAATGTTCATTGTTCCTTCCAACACCATGGGTACTTATCTTGCTTAGAGAATGTTCATTGTTCCTCACAACACCATGGGTACTTATCTTACTTAGAGAATGTTCATTGTTCCTCACAACACCATGGGTACTTATTTTACTTAAAGAATGTTCATTGTTCCTCACAACACCATGGGTGCTTATCTTACTTAGAGAATGTTCATTGTTCCTCACAACACCATGGGTACTTTCTTACTTAGAGAATGTTCATTGTTCCTACCATGGGTACTTATCTTACTTAGAGAATGTTCATTGTTCCTCACAACACCATGGATGCTTATCTTACTTAGAGAATGTTCATTGTTCCTCACAACACCATGGATACTTTCTTACTTAGAGAATGTTCATTGTTCCTTACAACACCATGGGTACTTATCTTACTTAGAGAATGTTCATTGTTCCTCACAACACCATGGATGCTTATCTTACTTAGAGAATGTTCATTGTTCCTCACAACACCATGGATACTTTCTTACTTAGAGAATGTTCATTGTTCCTTACAACACCATGGGTACTTATCTTTCTTAGAGAATGTTAATTGTTCCTCGCAACACCATGGGTACTTATCTTACTTAGAGAATGTTCATTGTTTCTCACAACACCATGGGTACTTATCTTACTTAGATAATGTTCATTGTTCCTCACAACACCATGGGTACTTATCTTACTTAGAGAATGTTCATTGTTCCTCGCAACACCATGGATACTTTCTTACTTAGAGAATGTTCATTGTTCCTTACAACACCATGGGTACTTATCTTACTTAGAGAATGTTAATTGTTCCTCGCAACACCATGGGTACTTATCTTACTTAGAGAATGTTCATTGTTCCTCACAACACCATGGGTACTTATTTTACTTAGATAATGTTCATTGTTCCTCACAACACCATGGGTACTTATCTTACTTAGATAATGTTCATTGTTCCTCACAACACCATGGGGTACTTTCTTACTTAGAGAATGTTCATTGTTCCTTACAACACCATGGGTATTTATCTTACTTAGAGAATGTTCATTTTTCCTCGCAACACCATGGGTACTTATTTTACTTAGGGAATGTTCATTGTTCCTTCCAACACCATGGGTACTTATCTTGCTTAGAGAATGTTCATTGTTCCTCACAACACCATGGGTACTTATCTTACTTAGAGAATGTTCATTGTTCCTCACAACACCATGGGTACTTATTTTACTTAAAGAATGTTCATTGTTCCTCACAACACCATGGGTGCTTATCTTACTTAGAGAATGTTCATTGTTCCTCACAACACCATGGGTACTTTCTTACTTAGAGAATGTTCATTGTTCTTACCATGGGTACTTATCTTACTTAGAGAATGTTCATTGTTCCTCACAACACCATGGATGCTTATCTTACTTAGAGAATGTTCATTGTTCCTCACAACACCATGGATACTTTCTTACTTAGAGAATGTTCATTGTTTCTCACAACACCATGGGTACTTATCTTACTTAGAGAATGTTCATTTTTCCTCGCAACACCATGGGTACTTATTTTACTTAGGGAATGTTCATTGTTCCTTCCAACACCATGGGTACTTATCTTGCTTAGAGAATGTTCATTGTTCCTAACAACACCATGGTTACTTATCTTACTTAGAGAATGTTCATTGTTCCTCACAACACCATGGGTACTTATTTTACTTAGAGAATGTTCATTGTTCCTCACAACACCATGGGTACTTATCTTACTTAGATAATGTTCATTGTTCCTCACAACATCATGGGGTACTTTCTTACTTAGAGAATGTTCATTGTTCCTTACAACACCATGGGTACTTATCTTACTTAGAGAATGTTCATTTTTCCTCGCAACACCATGGGTACTTATTTTACTTAGGGAATGTTCATTGTTCCTTCCAACACCATGGGTACTTATCTTGCTTAGAGAATGTTCATTGTTCCTCACAACACCATGGGTACTTATTTTACTTAGGGAATGTTCATTGTTCCTTCCAACACCATGGGTACTTATCTTGCTTAGAGAATGTTCATTGTTCCTCACAACACCATGGGTACTTATCTTACTTAGAGAATGTTCATTGTTCCTCACAACACCATGGGTACTTTCTTACTTAGAGAATGTTCATTGTTCCTACCATGGGTACTTATCTTACTTAGAGAATGTTCATTGTTCCTCACAACACCATGGATGCTTATCTTACTTAGAGAATGTTCATTGTTCCTCACAACACCATGGATACTTTCTTACTTAGAGAATGTTCATTGTTTCTCACAACACCATGGGTACTTATCTTACTTAGAGAATGTTCATTTTTCCTCGCAACACCATGGGTACTTATTTTACTTAGGGAATGTTCATTGTTCCTTCCAACACCATGGGTACTTATCTTGCTTAGAGAATGTTCATTGTTCCTAACAACACCATGGTTACTTATCTTACTTAGAGAATGTTCATTGTTCCTCACAACACCATGGGTACTTATTTTACTTAGAGAATGTTCATTGTTCCTCACAACACCATGGGTACTTATGTTACTTAGAGAATGTTCATTGTTCCTCACAACACCATGGGTACTTATCTTACTTAGAGAATGTTCATTGTTCCTCACAACACCATGGGTACTTATCTTACTTAGAGAATGTTCATTTTTCCTCACAACACCATGGGTACTTATCTTACTTAGAGAATGTTCATTTTTCCTCACAACACCATGGGTACTTTCTTACTTAGAGAATGTTCATTGTTCCTCACAACACCATGGGTACTTATCTTACTTAGAGAATGTTCATTGTTCCTCACAACACCATGGGTACTTATCTTACTTAGAGAATGTTCATTTTTCCTCACAACACCATGGGTACTTTCTTACTTAGATAATGTTTATTGTTCCTCACAACACCATGGGTACTTATCTTACTTAGAGAATGTTCATTGTTCCTCACAACACCATGGGTACTTATCTTACTTAGATAATGTTCATTGTTCCTCACAACACCATGGGTACTTTCTTACTTAGAGAATGTTCATTGTTCCTCACAACACCATGGGTACTTATTTTACTTAGATAATGTTCATTGTTCCTCACAACACCATGGGTACTTATCTTACTTAGATAATGTTCATTGTTCCTCACAACACCATGGGGTACTTTCTTACTTAGAGAATGTTCATTGTTCCTTACAACACCATGGGTACTTATCTTACTTAGAGAATGTTCATTTTTCCTCGCAACACCATGGGTACTTATTTTACTTAGGGAATGTTCATTGTTCCTTCCAACACCATGGGTACTTATCTTGCTTAGAGAATGTTCATTGTTCCTCACAACACCATGGGTACTTATCTTACTTAGAGAATGTTCATTGTTCCTCACAACACCATGGGTACTTATTTTACTTAAAGAATGTTCATTGTTCCTCACAACACCATGGGTGCTTATCTTACTTAGAGAATGTTCATTGTTCCTCACAACACCATGGGTACTTTCTTACTTAGAGAATGTTCATTGTTCCTACCATGGGTACTTATCTTACTTAGAGAATGTTCATTGTTCCTCACAACACCATGGATGCTTATCTTACTTAGAGAATGTTCATTGTTCCTCACAACACCATGGATACTTTCTTACTTAGAGAATGTTCATTGTTTCTCACAACACCATGGGTACTTATCTTACTTAGAGAATGTTCATTTTTCCTCGCAACACCATGGGTACTTATTTTACTTAGGGAATGTTCATTGTTCCTTCCAACACCATGGGTACTTATCTTGCTTAGAGAATGTTCATTGTTCCTAACAACACCATGGTTACTTATCTTACTTAGAGAATGTTCATTGTTCCTCACAACACCATGGGTACTTATTTTACTTAGAGAATGTTCATTGTTCCTCACAACACCATGGGTACTTATCTTACTTAGATAATGTTCATTGTTCCTCACAACACCATGGGGTACTTTCTTACTTAGAGAATGTTCATTGTTCCTTACAACACCATGGGTACTTATCTTACTTAGAGAATGTTCATTTTTCCTCGCAACACCATGGGTACTTATTTTACTTAGGGAATGTTCATTGTTCCTTCCAACACCATGGGTACTTATCTTGCTTAGAGAATGTTCATTGTTCCTCACAACACCATGGGTACTTATTTTACTTAGGGAATGTTCATTGTTCCTTCCAACACCATGGGTACTTATCTTGCTTAGAGAATGTTCATTGTTCCTCACAACACCATGGGTACTTATCTTACTTAGAGAATGTTCATTGTTCCTCACAACACCATGGGTACTTTCTTACTTAGAGAATGTTCATTGTTCCTACCATGGGTACTTATCTTACTTAGAGAATGTTCATTGTTCCTCACAACACCATGGATGCTTATCTTACTTAGAGAATGTTCATTGTTCCTCACAACACCATGGATACTTTCTTACTTAGAGAATGTTCATTGTTTCTCACAACACCATGGGTACTTATCTTACTTAGAGAATGTTCATTTTTCCTCGCAACACCATGGGTACTTATTTTACTTAGGGAATGTTCATTGTTCCTTCCAACACCATGGGTACTTATCTTGCTTAGAGAATGTTCATTGTTCCTAACAACACCATGGTTACTTATCTTACTTAGAGAATGTTCATTGTTCCTCACAACACCATGGGTACTTATTTTACTTAGAGAATGTTCATTGTTCCTCACAACACCATGGGTACTTATGTTACTTAGAGAATGTTCATTGTTCCTCACAACACCATGGGTACTTATCTTACTTAGAGAATGTCCATTGTTCCTCACAACACCATGGGTGCTTATCTTACTTAGAAAATGTTCATTGTTCCTCACAACACCATGGGTACTTATCTTACTTAGAGAATGTTCATTGTTCCTCACAACACCATGGGTACTTATCTTACTTAGAGAATGTTCATTGTTCCTCACAACACCATGGATGCTTATCTTACTTAGAGAATGTTCATTGTTCCTCACAACACCATGGATACTTTCTTACTTAGAGAATGTTCATTGTTCCTTACAACACCATGGGTACTTATCTTACTTAGAGAATGTTCATTGTTCCTCACAACACCATGGATGCTTATCTTACTTAGAGAATGTTCATTGTTCCTCACAACACCATGGATACTTTCTTACTTAGAGAATGTTCATTGTTTCTCACAACACCATGGGTACTTCTCTTACTTAGAGAATGTTCATTTTTCCTCGCAACACCATGGGTACTTATTTTACTTAGGGAATGTTCATTGTTCCTTCCAACACCATGGGTACTTATCTTGCTTAGAGAATGTTCATTGTTCCTAACAACACCATGGTTACTTATCTTACTTAGAGAATGTTCATTGTTCCTCACAACACCATGGGTACTTATTTTACTTAGAGAATGTTCATTGTTCCTCACAACACCATGGGTACTTATCTTACTTAGATAATGTTCATTGTTCCTCACAACATCATGGGGTACTTTCTTACTTAGAGAATGTTCATTGTTCCTTACAACACCATGGGTACTTATCTTACTTAGAGAATGTTCATTTTTCCTCGCAACACCATGGGTACTTATTTTACTTAGGGAATGTTCATTGTTCCTTCCAACACCATGGGTACTTATCTTGCTTAGAGAATGTTCATTGTTCCTCACAACACCATGGGTACTTATTTTACTTAGGGAATGTTCATTGTTCCTTCCAACACCATGGGTACTTATCTTGCTTAGAGAATGTTCATTGTTCCTCACAACACCATGGGTACTTATCTTACTTAGAGAATGTTCATTGTTCCTCACAACACCATGGGTACTTTCTTACTTAGAGAATGTTCATTGTTCCTACCATGGGTACTTATCTTACTTAGAGAATGTTCATTGTTCCTCACAACACCATGGATGCTTATGTTACTTAGAGAATGTTCATTGTTCCTCACAACACCATGGATACTTTCTTACTTAGAGAATGTTCATTGTTTCTCACAACACCATGGGTACTTATCTTACTTAGAGAATGTTCATTTTTCCTCGCAACACCATGGGTACTTATTTTACTTAGGGAATGTTCATTGTTCCTTCCAACACCATGGGTACTTATCTTGCTTAGAGAATGTTCATTGTTCCTAACAACACCATGGTTACTTATCTTACTTAGAGAATGTTCATTGTTCCTCACAACACCATGGGTACTTATTTTACTTAGAGAATGTTCATTGTTCCTCACAACACCATGGGTACTTATGTTACTTAGAGAATGTTCATTGTTCCTCACAACACCATGGGTACTTATCTTACTTAGAGAATGTTCATTGTTCCTCACAACACCATGGGTACTTATCTTACTTAGAGAATGTTCATTTTTCCTCACAACACCATGGGTACTTATCTTACTTAGAGAATGTTCATTTTTCCTCACAACACCATGGGTACTTTCTTACTTAGAGAATGTTCATTGTTCCTCACAACACCATGGGTACTTATCTTACTTAGAGAATGTTCATTGTTCCTCACAACACCATGGGTACTTATCTTACTTAGAGAATGTTCATTTTTCCTCACAACACCATGGGTACTTTCTTACTTAGATAATGTTTATTGTTCCTCACAACACCATGGGTACTTATCTTACTTAGAGAATGTTCATTGTTCCTCACAACACCATGGGTACTTATCTTACTTAGATAATGTTCATTGTTCCTCACAACACCATGGGTACTTTCTTACTTAGAGAATGTTCATTGTTCCTCACAACACCATGGGTACTTATTTTACTTAGATAATGTTCATTGTTCCTCACAACACCATGGGTACTTATCTTACTTAGATAATGTTCATTGTTCCTCACAACACCATGGGGTACTTTCTTACTTAGAGAATGTTCATTGTTCCTTACAACACCATGGGTACTTATCTTACTTAGAGAATGTTCATTTTTCCTCGCAACACCATGGGTACTTATTTTACTTAGGGAATGTTCATTGTTCCTTCCAACACCATGGGTACTTATCTTGCTTAGAGAATGTTCATTGTTCCTCACAACACCATGGGTACTTATCTTACTTAGAGAATGTTCATTGTTCCTCACAACACCATGGGTACTTATTTTACTTAAAGAATGTTCATTGTTCCTCACAACACCATGGGTGCTTATCTTACTTAGAGAATGTTCATTGTTCCTCACAACACCATGGGTACTTTCTTACTTAGAGAATGTTCATTGTTCCTACCATGGGTACTTATCTTACTTAGAGAATGTTCATTGTTCCTCACAACACCATGGATGCTTATCTTACTTAGAGAATGTTCATTGTTCCTCACAACACCATGGATACTTTCTTACTTAGAGAATGTTCATTGTTTCTCACAACACCATGGGTACTTATCTTACTTAGAGAATGTTCATTTTTCCTCGCAACACCATGGGTACTTATTTTACTTAGGGAATGTTCATTGTTCCTTCCAACACCATGGGTACTTATCTTGCTTAGAGAATGTTCATTGTTCCTAACAACACCATGGTTACTTATCTTACTTAGAGAATGTTCATTGTTCCTCACAACACCATGGGTACTTATTTTACTTAGAGAATGTTCATTGTTCCTCACAACACCATGGGTACTTATCTTACTTAGATAATGTTCATTGTTCCTCACAACACCATGGGGTACTTTCTTACTTAGAGAATGTTCATTGTTCCTTACAACACCATGGGTACTTATCTTACTTAGAGAATGTTCATTTTTCCTCGCAACACCATGGGTACTTATTTTACTTAGGGAATGTTCATTGTTCCTTCCAACACCATGGGTACTTATCTTGCTTAGAGAATGTTCATTGTTCCTCACAACACCATGGGTACTTATTTTACTTAGGGAATGTTCATTGTTCCTTCCAACACCATGGGTACTTATCTTGCTTAGAGAATGTTCATTGTTCCTCACAACACCATGGGTACTTATCTTACTTAGAGAATGTTCATTGTTCCTCACAACACCATGGGTACTTTCTTACTTAGAGAATGTTCATTGTTCCTACCATGGGTACTTATCTTACTTAGAGAATGTTCATTGTTCCTCACAACACCATGGATGCTTATCTTACTTAGAGAATGTTCATTGTTCCTCACAACACCATGGATACTTTCTTACTTAGAGAATGTTCATTGTTTCTCACAACACCATGGGTACTTATCTTACTTAGAGAATGTTCATTTTTCCTCGCAACACCATGGGTACTTATTTTACTTAGGGAATGTTCATTGTTCCTTCCAACACCATGGGTACTTATTTTACTTAGGGAATGTTCATTGTTCCTTCCAACACCATGGGTACTTATCTTGCTTAGAGAATGTTCATTGTTCCTAACAACACCATGGTTACTTATCTTACTTAGAGAATGTTCATTGTTCCTCACAACACCATGGGTACTTATTTTACTTAGAGAATGTTCATTGTTCCTCACAACACCATGGGTACTTATGTTACTTAGAGAATGTTCATTGTTCCTCACAACACCATGGGTACTTATCTTACTTAGAGAATGTTCATTGTTCCTCACAACACCATGGGTACTTATTTTACTTAAAGAATGTTCATTGTTCCTCACAACACCATGGGTGCTTATCTTACTTAGAGAATGTTCATTGTTCCTCACAACACCATGGGTACTTATCTTACTTAGAGAATGTTCATTGTTCCTCACAACACCATGGGTACTTATCTTTCTTAGAGAATGTTAATTGTTCCTCGCAACACCATGGGTACTTATCTTACTTAGAGAATGTTCATTGTTTCTCACAACACCATGGGTACTTATCTTACTTAGAGAATGTTCATTGTTCCTCACAACACCATGGGTACTTATCTTACTTAGAGAATGTTCATTTTTCCTCACAACACCATGGGTACTTTCTTACTTAGATAATGTTTATTGTTCCTCACAACACCATGGGTACTTATCTTACTTAGAGAATGTTCATTGTTCCTCACAACACCATGGGTACTTATCTTACTTAGATAATGTTCATTGTTCCTCACAACACCATGGGTACTTTCTTACTTAGAGAATGTTCATTGTTCCTCACAACACCATGGGTACTTATTTTACTTAGATAATGTTCATTGTTCCTCACAACACCATGGGTACTTATCTTACTTAGATAATGTTCATTGTTCCTCACAACACCATGGGGTACTTTCTTACTTAGAGAATGTTCATTGTTCCTTACAACACCATGGGTACTTATCTTACTTAGAGAATGTTCATTTTTCCTCGCAACACCATGGGTACTTATTTTACTTAGGGAATGTTCATTGTTCCTTCCAACACCATGGGTACTTATCTTGCTTAGAGAATGTTCATTGTTCCTCACAACACCATGGGTACTTATCTTACTTAGAGAATGTTCATTGTTCCTCACAACACCATGGGTACTTATTTTACTTAAAGAATGTTCATTGTTCCTCACAACACCATGGGTGCTTATCTTACTTAGAGAATGTTCATTGTTCCTCACAACACCATGGGTACTTTCTTACTTAGAGAATGTTCATTGTTCCTACCATGGGTACTTATCTTACTTAGAGAATGTTCATTGTTCCTCACAACACCATGGATGCTTATCTTACTTAGAGAATGTTCATTGTTCCTCACAACACCATGGATACTTTCTTACTTAGAGAATGTTCATTGTTTCTCACAACACCATGGGTACTTATCTTACTTAGAGAATGTTCATTTTTCCTCGCAACACCATGGGTACTTATTTTACTTAGGGAATGTTCATTGTTCCTTCCAACACCATGGGTACTTATCTTGCTTAGAGAATGTTCATTGTTCCTAACAACACCATGGTTACTTATCTTACTTAGAGAATGTTCATTGTTCCTCACAACACCATGGGTACTTATTTTACTTAGAGAATGTTCATTGTTCCTCACAACACCATGGGTACTTATCTTACTTAGATAATGTTCATTGTTCCTCACAACACCATGGGGTACTTTCTTACTTAGAGAATGTTCATTGTTCCTTACAACACCATGGGTACTTATCTTACTTAGAGAATGTTCATTTTTCCTCGCAACACCATGGGTACTTATTTTACTTAGGGAATGTTCATTGTTCCTTCCAACACCATGGGTACTTATCTTGCTTAGAGAATGTTCATTGTTCCTCACAACACCATGGGTACTTATTTTACTTAGGGAATGTTCATTGTTCCTTCCAACACCATGGGTACTTATCTTGCTTAGAGAATGTTCATTGTTCCTCACAACACCATGGGTACTTATCTTACTTAGAGAATGTTCATTGTTCCTCACAACACCATGGGTACTTTCTTACTTAGAGAATGTTCATTGTTCCTACCATGGGTACTTATCTTACTTAGAGAATGTTCATTGTTCCTCACAACACCATGGATGCTTATCTTACTTAGAGAATGTTCATTGTTCCTCACAACACCATGGATACTTTCTTACTTAGAGAATGTTCATTGTTTCTCACAACACCATGGGTACTTATCTTACTTAGAGAATGTTCATTTTTCCTCGCAACACCATGGGTACTTATTTTACTTAGGGAATGTTCATTGTTCCTTCCAACACCATGGGTACTTATTTTACTTAGGGAATGTTCATTGTTCCTTCCAACACCATGGGTACTTATCTTGCTTAGAGAATGTTCATTGTTCCTAACAACACCATGGTTACTTATCTTACTTAGAGAATGTTCATTGTTCCTCACAACACCATGGGTACTTATTTTACTTAGAGAATGTTCATTGTTCCTCACAACACCATGGGTACTTATGTTACTTAGAGAATGTTCATTGTTCCTCACAACACCATGGGTACTTATCTTACTTAGAGAATGTTCATTGTTCCTCACAACACCATGGGTACTTATTTTACTTAAAGAATGTTCATTGTTCCTCACAACACCATGGGTGCTTATCTTACTTAGAGAATGTTCATTGTTCCTCACAACACCATGGGTACTTATCTTACTTAGAGAATGTTCATTGTTCCTCACAACACCATGGGTACTTATCTTACTTAGAGAATGTTCATTGTTCCTCACAACACCATGGATGCTTATCTTACTTAGAGAATGTTCATTGTTCCTCACAACACCATGGATACTTTCTTACTTAGAGAATGTTCATTGTTCCTTACAACACCATGGGTACTTATCTTACTTAGAGAATGTTCATTGTTCCTCACAACACCATGGATGCTTATCTTACTTAGAGAATGTTCATTGTTCCTCACAACACCATGGATACTTTCTTACTTAGAGAATGTTCATTGTTCCTTACAACACCATGGGTACTTATCTTTCTTAGAGAATGTTAATTGTTCCTCGCAACACCATGGGTACTTATCTTACTTAGAGAATGTTCATTGTTTCTCACAACACCATGGGTACTTATCTTACTTAGATAATGTTCATTGTTCCTCACAACACCATGGGTACTTATCTTACTTAGAGAATGTTCATTGTTCCTCACAACACCATGGATACTTTCTTACTTAGAGAATGTTCATTGTTCCTTACAACACCATGGGTACTTATCTTACTTAGAGAATGTTAATTGTTCCTCGCAACACCATGGGTACTTATCTTACTTAGAGAATGTTCATTGTTTCTCACAACACCATGGGTACTTATCTTACTTAGAGAATGTTCATTGTTCCTCGCAACACCATGGGTACTTATCTTACTTAGATAATGTTCATTGTTCCTCACAACACCATGGGTACTTTCTTACTTAGAGAATGTTCATTGTTCCTCACAACACCATGGGTACTTTCTTACTTAGATAATGTTTATTGTTCCTCACAACACCATGGGTACTTATCTTACTTAGAGAATGTTCATTGTTCCTCACAACACCATGGGTACTTATCTTACTTAGATAATGTTCATTGTTCCTCACAACACCATGGGTACTTTCTTACTTAGAGAATGTTCATTGTTCCTCACAACACCATGGGTACTTATTTTACTTAGATAATGTTCATTGTTCCTCACAACACCATGGGTACTTATCTTACTTAGATAATGTTCATTGTTCTTCACAACACCATGGGGTACTTTCTTACTTAGAGAATGTTCATTGTTCCTTACAACACCATGGGTACTTATCTTACTTAGAGAATGTTCATTTTTCCTCGCAACACCATGGGTACTTATTTTACTTAGGGAATGTTCATTGTTCCTTCCAACACCATGGGTACTTATCTTGCTTAGAGAATGTTCATTGTTCCTCACAACACCATGGGTACTTATCTTACTTAGAGAATGTTCATTGTTCCTCACAACACCATGGGTACTTATTTTACTTAAAGAATGTTCATTGTTCCTCACAACACCATGGGTGCTTATCTTACTTAGAGAATGTTCATTGTTCCTCACAACACCATGGGTACTTTCTTACTTAGAGAATGTTCATTGTTCCTACCATGGGTACTTATCTTACTTAGAGAATGTTCATTGTTCCTCACAACACCATGGATGCTTATCTTACTTAGAGAATGTTCATTGTTCCTCACAACACCATGGATACTTTCTTACTTAGAGAATGTTCATTGTTTCTCACAACACCATGGGTACTTATCTTACTTAGAGAATGTTCATTTTTCCTCGCAACACCATGGGTACTTATTTTACTTAGGGAATGTTCATTGTTCCTTCCAACACCATGGGTACTTATCTTGCTTAGAGAATGTTCATTGTTCCTAACAACACCATGGTTACTTATCTTACTTAGAGAATGTTCATTGTTCCTCACAACACCATGGGTACTTATTTTACTTAGAGAATGTTCATTGTTCCTCACAACACCATGGGTACTTATCTTACTTAGATAATGTTCATTGTTCCTCACAACACCATGGGGTACTTTCTTACTTAGAGAATGTTCATTGTTCCTTACAACACCATGGGTACTTATCTTACTTAGAGAATGTTCATTTTTCCTCGCAACACCATGGGTACTTATTTTACTTAGGGAATGTTCATTGTTCCTTCCAACACCATGGGTACTTATCTTGCTTAGAGAATGTTCATTGTTCCTCACAACACCATGGGTACTTATTTTACTTAGGGAATGTTCATTGTTCCTTCCAACACCATGGGTACTTATCTTGCTTAGAGAATGTTCATTGTTCCTCACAACACCATGGGTACTTATCTTACTTAGAGAATGTTCATTGTTCCTCACAACACCATGGGTACTTTCTTACTTAGAGAATGTTCATTGTTCCTACCATGGGTACTTATCTTACTTAGAGAATGTTCATTGTTCCTCACAACACCATGGATGCTTATCTTACTTAGAGAATGTTCATTGTTCCTCACAACACCATGGATACTTTCTTACTTAGAGAATGTTCATTGTTTCTCACAACACCATGGGTACTTATCTTACTTAGAGAATGTTCATTTTTCCTCGCAACACCATGGGTACTTATTTTACTTAGGGAATGTTCATTGTTCCTTCCAACACCATGGGTACTTATCTTGCTTAGAGAATGTTCATTGTTCCTAACAACACCATGGTTACTTATCTTACTTAGAGAATGTTCATTGTTCCTCACAACACCATGGGTACTTATTTTACTTAGAGAATGTTCATTGTTCCTCACAACACCATGGGTACTTATGTTACTTAGAGAATGTTCATTGTTCCTCACAACACCATGGGTACTTATCTTACTTAGAGAATGTTCATTGTTCCTCACAACACCATGGGTACTTATTTTACTTAAAGAATGTTCATTGTTCCTCACAACACCATGGGTGCTTATCTTACTTAGAGAATGTTCATTGTTCCTCACAACACCATGGGTACTTATCTTACTTAGAGAATGTTCATTGTTCCTCACAACACCATGGGTACTTATCTTACTTAGAGAATGTTCATTGTTCCTCACAACACCATGGATGCTTATCTTACTTAGAGAATGTTCATTGTTCCTCACAACACCATGGATACTTTCTTACTTAGAGAATGTTCATTGTTCCTTACAACACCATGGGTACTTATCTTACTTAGAGAATGTTCATTGTTCCTCACAACACCATGGATGCTTATCTTACTTAGAGAATGTTCATTGTTTCTCACAACACCATGGGTACTTATCTTACTTAGATAATGTTCATTGTTCCTCACAACACCATGGGTACTTATCTTACTTAGAGAATGTTCATTGTTCCTCACAACACCATGGATACTTTCTTACTTAGAGAATGTTCATTGTTCCTTACAACACCATGGGTACTTATCTTACTTAGAGAATGTTAATTGTTCCTCGCAACACCATGGGTACTTATCTTACTTAGAGAATGTTCATTGTTTCTCACAACACCATGGGTACTTATCTTACTTAGAGAATGTTCATTGTTCCTCGCAACACCATGGGTACTTATCTTACTTAGATAATGTTCATTGTTCCTCACAACACCATGGGTACTTTCTTACTTAGAGAATGTTCATTGTTCCTCACAACACCATGGGTACTTATTTTACTTAGATAATGTTCATTGTTCCTCACAACACCATGGGTACTTATCTTACTTAGATAATGTTCATTGTTCCTCACAACACCATGGGGTACTTTCTTACTTAGAGAATGTTCATTGTTCCTTACAACACCATGGGTACTTATCTTACTTAGAGAATGTTCATTTTTCCTCGCAACACCATGGGTACTTATTTTACTTAGGGAATGTTCATTGTTCCTTCCAACACCATGGGTACTTATCTTGCTTAGAGAATGTTCATTGTTCCTCACAACACCATGGGTACTTATCTTACTTAGAGAATGTTCATTGTTCCTCACAACACCATGGGTACTTATTTTACTTAAAGAATGTTCATTGTTCCTCACAACACCATGGGTGCTTATCTTACTTAGAGAATGTTCATTGTTCCTCACAACACCATGGGTACTTTCTTACTTAGAGAATGTTCATTGTTCCTACCATGGGTACTTATCTTACTTAGAGAATGTTCATTGTTCCTCACAACACCATGGATGCTTATCTTACTTAGAGAATGTTCATTGTTCCTCACAACACCATGGATACTTTCTTACTTAGAGAATGTTCATTGTTCCTTACAACACCATGGGTACTTATCTTACTTAGAGAATGTTCATTGTTCCTCACAACACCATGGATGCTTATCTTACTTAGAGAATGTTCATTGTTCCTCACAACACCATGGATACTTTCTTACTTAGAGAATGTTCATTGTTCCTTACAACACCATGGGTACTTATCTTTCTTAGAGAATGTTAATTGTTCCTCGCAACACCATGGGTACTTATCTTACTTAGAGAATGTTCATTGTTTCTCACAACACCATGGGTACTTATCTTACTTAGATAATGTTCATTGTTCCTCACAACACCATGGGTACTTATCTTACTTAGAGAATGTTCATTGTTCCTCGCAACACCATGGATACTTTCTTACTTAGAGAATGTTCATTGTTCCTTACAACATCATGGGTACTTATCTTACTTAGAGAATGTTAATTGTTCCTCGCAACACCATGGGTACTTATCTTACTTAGAGAATGTTCATTGTTTCTCACAACACCATGGGTACTTATCTTACTTAGAGAATGTTCATTGTTCCTCGCAACACCATGGGTACTTATCTTACTTAGAGAATGTTAATTGTTTCTCACAACACCATGGGTACTTATCTTATTTAGAGAATGTTCATTGTTCCTCGCAACACCATGGGTACTTATCTTACTTAGAGAATGTTAATTGTTCCTCGCAACACCATGGGTACTTATCTTACTTAGAGAATGTTCATTGTTCCTCACAACACCATGGGTACTTATCTTACTTAGAGAATGTTCATTGTTTCTCACAACACCATGGGTACTTATCTTACTTAGAGAATGTTCATTGTTCCTCGCAACACCATGGGTACTTATCTTACTTAGAGAATGTTAATTGTTTCTCACAACACCATGGGTACTTATCTTATTTAGAGAATGTTTATTGTTCCTCGCAACACCATGGGTACTTATCTTACTTAGATAATGTTCATTGTTCCTCACAACACCATGGGTACTTATCTTACTTAGAGAATGTTCATTGTTTCTCACAACACCATGGGTTTTTGTGCTAACTGAATAATTTATGCTTTAAATTTTCTATGGATCATTCTTGATTTTTACATTCACAACAGGAATTGAAAATGATAGTATTTATCTCAATGTCTATTTAGAATTTCAATGCATTCGACAAATCAACTTTGCAGCAGATAAATCAGGTTTGTGTAGTTCGTTTTGTATGAATGTTACCCTATAAAATACCGTCAATCATTTACAAGCTAGAGAGTCATTTATTTATAACTTCTAATATTAAATTTATTTTTGTTTTTAAAGTTTTGTTGAAACTTTATACTTCTTTCTATTTTCACTGTGAGATTTCTTTCCCTAAATATGTTTCGCCACATATGAATAGGTTCTCGCTGATAAACCAAGATTAGTGAGAAGAACTCAACTTCGTAGGACGCCATACAAGATAATTGGCAAACGAGCAGAAGAGGACATGATAACCACTGAGGTAATGCGCTTGCAGTGGAAATATGATTTTCTTTATTCAGTCAGTCTTTTGTTGTAATATAATTTTTGTTTAATGGTAATTGCTGATAACAGATAAAGTTTAAAACGTCAAGATCAAATAAAAGATTCTGATTTTCTACTCAGAGATGGAACCTAGATTTTGTCATCTTCCACGTAATTTCACGTGCATCTTATATCTGTCAATATTTATTAACTTTTAAATAAAACATGGGCTGTGTGGATTTCTGTAACTTTGGTTGGTACCAAGTATGTTTTGTTTATCTGTAGATGACCGACCCCCATTTGAAGGACTACGACGTAGAAGTATTTGATGATAGCGATTTTTACCACGAGGTGCATTAATTGTTTTGAAGATAATTGACCGCTAGCTGTTGCTTGTATTTTGATTTATCAAAACGTATCTAATTGACCGCTAGCTGTTGCTTGTATTTTGATTTATCAAAACGTATCTAATTGAGTCGAAAAATATTTTTTGTGTATTTATTCTTGGTGTTTAGATGCTGAAGGAGTTGATAGAGAGGAAAGCAAACATTGACTCCATGGATCCCGTGGCTGCTGGAAGGTCTATATCTGCAAACTAACTGATAATCTAACAAGATTTGATGTTGACAGGGATAAAACTGTCTTTCTCTCTTCTTTCAGACAGTGGTTGGAATTGCAGAAGATGCGAACGAAAATCAAACGCAAAATTGACACACGTGCTAGCAAGGGAAGAAAAGTCAGGTGAAACGAGTGTTTTTTTTACTAAATATGTGGTTTGTTTAGCACTTTGACCTTCATGGACTTTAACCTATTTGAGTTGCCAGAATGAGTCAGAAACACGTCTTTGAGTAATTAAAAAAACGGATGTAAAAATGGACTTACTTGAATTGATTCGACTAAGACCTAGACTAGACCTTCCACTTTTCATGTTCACTCGTGATTTTCTTCAATTCTTCCGTGGGCAAACCGGTGTCTCTTCTTAACTGGTCTACATAGGTTATTGGATACAATACTTTAGGGTTGTTGTAACTTGCCCATCTTGGATAATCGTGATTATTGGACTTTGAAAACCTGTTTTTAGATATGACTTGCACCCGAAGCTTGTAAACTTTATGGCTCCAGAAAATGCCGGTAAAATGAGTGACCAAGCCAGGTAAATGCTTGTTTGTCTATTTGCAGTATCTTGGTAGCTGTTATATTTATTATACTTATTACAAATGGCTTGCTATAAAAGGAACATATTAAAGACCGGAACTGAGCCTGTAAAGGCGTAGATGCATGCACGTTCTGTAATCTAAGCATCTCTTTAGGTTGTTTGAATTATAGAAAGCAGAAGTTTTGCGAGGGCTCTTACACTTGACTTGCTTTATCTCTAGAAACGATCTGTTCTCGTCACTGTTTGGGAAACTGAGAGCGGGAAAGCTGTGAAGCAATTGGTAACAGCGTGGTTATTTGGAATATCTCGGATTCGTCTTCTTCTAAACCTTTTTATGAGAATAAACAGAATACAAAAAATAATAATGATAATAAAACTTCAGTTGTTTTACTAACCTCCCTAACTATTCAAAATGCAATGTTATTCGGTTGTAAAGAAAAGTGAAAATGCGAGCAGAAGCAACAGTAGTGGTTATTCGTAGAAGTAAATATCATGAAATCAGGAACAGTCAAAAATCTTCAATTCGCTATTTTGAGACATTTTTGTGGAAAGTAAACTATATAATGTATATAAACGAATGTTAAACTTTGTTTCTAATAGACCATCCGAATGTTAAACTTTGTTTCTAATAGACCATCCGAATGTTAAACTTTGTTTCTAATAGACCATCCGAATGTTAAACTTTGTTTCTAATAGACCATCCGAATGTTAAACTTTGTTTCTAATAGACCATCCGAATGTTAAACTTTGTTTCTAATAGACCATCCGAATGTTAAACTTTGTTTCTAATAGACCATCCGAATGTTAAATTTTGTTTCTAATAGACCATCCGAATGTTAAACTTTGTTTCTAATAGACCTTCAGCTCTTTGGTGCGTATTATTTTGGTGGGCTTATTGTCATAATAGTTAGGGCAGTTATTATGGGTAGGTTTGAGGATCTGCTTTTCGATAGTATGGGGCTTGTAGTCCCTGCATCCGCTGTGTATAATGTGAAACAACGGGTTTTTCGGCGTCAAATGATAGTTCTAAGAAGACAATAAGTACACTGTATAACGTGTATAACATTTTTTTCATAATTTCTTCACGCTCGTGTTCATCATTTTTGTATTTGGAGACCGCTTCCTCTGCGACTAATAAATCAGCATCGGGTAGGTTGTTCACCAACCGTTGATCGGATCAAGTATCAGAATTTGGATATTTTCCTAATACACCTTATTTGGGCTCAAAGTTTAAAATATTCTGTTAGGGTAACCCTAGCCCTTTTGTTGGCTTTGAATCTTCAACCCGAAGGTTAACGAAACTTCAAATGATTGGTTTCTATACTCAAGCTGCTTTTCATTCTACGGACGTTGCCTTTATAGTTGTTGGCGAGGTTTTCTCACTTTGTACTGAGGTATTGGTGGTCTAGGATGGATGACCTTGAACCCACTCAGTGAGTTGACTATGTGTAAAGTCTTGAAAGTGACTGAACGTTTAGATATATATAAAAGCATAAACTGACAAAAGTGGTACATACGACCATGCGTGTTGATAACGTGCAGAGAGAGAGAAATACAAGTTACGGGCCCCTAAATATATGGGCCGTCGAATCTAAGAATATTAAAACACAAATATGGCGGAGATACAACACTATGTTTCCCTGATGATTAAAATACTTGCCGTCTGACTTCACGGAGATAGTCTTGAAAATG
This sequence comes from Candelabrum cocksii, assembly GCA_963930725.1. Taxonomy (NCBI): domain Eukaryota; kingdom Metazoa; phylum Cnidaria; class Hydrozoa; order Anthoathecata; family Candelabridae; genus Candelabrum; species Candelabrum cocksii. Next base: position 11,363,238 of record OZ005678.1, on the reverse strand, counting down.
CCATAGCAAAAAAAAGATGAATCGCTACCGAAAATTCTGTTTTGGCGGATGAACTCAAAAATGTTTTAAGCCTTAGTAATTACAACGTTCTCGGGGATTCACCAAAGCTAGTAAATCCTAATAAAAGAAACCATAAATACAATAGTTTAGTATAGAAATTAATAATGATTCATATTTTAAGTGGATAATCCAGAAAACCACGAGAAAGTGCTGTAGTTGTTTCCACTGGGGTCCACTGTTGGAAAGTACATTTTCGTAACTTATTTTTCGACCATTAGTCTACCAAATTTCCCTCACAAGGCTTTGGTTAACCCGTGGTAAGTTTTTCAGGCAGTTCCCAAACGTGCCGCGCACTCGGGTAATTCTCGTTTTGAACAATTCTTTTGTATCTAGCGAGAATCGAACATGGGTCATTGCGGCCAGAAACATAAGTTTTGACCACGCGCGCTAGACACGCTACATTATATCAGTACATTTTTGTCAATATTAAAAAAATTGCAAATATACGTGCTAATAAAACTGAAAGCCATAAAATCTATAAGTGAGAAAGAAAAAAACATTGCCAATTATCACTGATTTTATAAATGCGGCATTGTGTCGATAGCTTCTATTTGCGTGGCCTCGCTTTGAATTTTTATTTTGCAGTATGGTAGGTACCAACACAGAATGAATAAAGCATGAAACTTTGTGTAAAATTTGTACGATAATTAAGCTGAAAGACAAGAAATACAATGAGTCTCGATCATCTCATTTATCGTGTCTCTATTATCCAGTCAAGACGTATTTTTAAAAAAAACATTTTTTATGTGAATATCCCTTTTGTAACCCGACATTTGGAATTGAATAATTTTTAAATTGCACCAATGAAGTTGCAATGAAATTGCAACAATTGTTTTTGAAGGCAACAAATTTTGTTCATAATGTCACAAGCCCTTTAATCTATCATTAGAAAATCCCGAATGAATGGAAGACTAGAAAGTCGCACCTATCTAACTGTGATTCACTTCCCCCGAGATAATAATAGGTTCAACTGGCAGTTTTCAAACTCAAAATACAGCATCATTTTCAACAGCATCATCTGTGAAATATTGTGCTGGCATCGATCTTCTGAGAAAAACTGTTTATTATCGACCCATCCAGGCTTTGTATTTTTAGCCTTTGAATAGATATCTAGCACTTCTTTTTAGAAGCTGAAGACAGAAAACTTCTAAAAAACTGATATGTCGCTTTTTAAATGTTCATAGTTTTGCTTAATTCATTCCGTCATGATATAGTATCTTCGTCTAATTCGCTTGGATTGGTTGCACTAAAATGAAATAATACTAACAATGGTGCGATGTGTTGACTGAGCGTTAACAATGAAGCCCCTTTTTGACTCAGGAGCGAAAATAAATCTTTCTACGATAATATCATCAACCCCAATATCAACGGAAACCGAGTCAACGTAATATAATGTCGAAAACATGTGAAGTGAAGTTACTTGCGGTCATTCAAAAGAACAAATTTAGATCTATTACGAGAGTAGGATGCGAAATCTCTGCGACACTTTTTCAATCAAACATTCAGTTGTTATTGTTGCTACCTTTCAAAAGACTGATTTGTGTTTGGAGAAATTTCATTTAGGCAGCAGGAAGTCTTTTCAACTTTTCATGACGTTTTAGTGTTTTTCTAGAATGATCTTCCTGCCGTTGAGAGCAAAATACAATTACAAGGAAAGTCGCGTCAAATGAGACGTGAGTTTCAAAATACGATCTGTTAAATTTAAAATGTTAGTAAAATTTATAAAATATTTATATAATGGTTGAGTTTTCATCAGAATAATAGTACCTTCATTTTCATGAGAATGCCTTCAGCTACGTAGTCTCAAGATTCTTATCAAATCTTTTTGTTTCATCTTAATGAGATATTCTTAAAGATGACAATCTACACGGGGAGGAAAATGAAAATTCTAAAAGATTTTTATGATAAACATTATATTTTCGAAGAAACGTAATAAATGTAAACTGTCCGCTTAGCTGCACTCGTTTTAGTTGAGCCAGCCTGAGCATGATTCTGAGACAATTCTTATTTTTCAGCTTAGGGATTCTTTAAAAAAAGAATTCAAAAAAATTGAAAAAGAATTGTTTTTTATCAAAACCATATCTACTACTATAAATATTTTATATAAATTATATAATTAATATATTTTACCCATTATAAATTTTTCATTTTCATTTTTAAGTTTAGGCAGAAGAACAATTTGTAAAAATTGAAGCTAATTTAATGTAAATAAATAAATAAACAAAAAATTCAAAAAGATGAGTGTATGTTATGAATACTTATTAAATATTGTTTGCGGGTCATACATTTTTTCTTTCGAAGGAGAATATTGATTTCAATTAAAAATATAAGACGCCAATTAGAGTGTGTTGATGAGAAAGATGAAGCAGAACTTTTTTTCCACAGACTTGCTTTCTTGACATAATTGCGCACTTGTATTCCGCGTCCAAATCCTTTTGTTGTAGCTTTTCATAATTTATTCACGGTGATTTATTCCCAATATAATTATGATTGAAAATTAGTAATCTCAGAGAGTAAACAACAAGATTCCGCGCCGGATGGACAAATGCAACGTTATCATTTTTTTTCTTTGACGTCACACAGTGGTGTGATCCAAATTTTCAAGTTCCGCGAACAATAGATGCGGTTATTTATATTGCCGATTTGTGTCTTTATTCTTGTTATTTATATAAAGGCAATATTTTGTTTGTTTTAGAAACTTATTATTATTTTGTGTTCATGAATGATATTGGAATTATTAACTTTCTATCGTACCCTCCTTTAGTTAGAGGATGGGCGTAAATATAATAACAAAGTTGAATTGAGCTGAATTGAGTTGAATTGTGAGATGAAAAGGTCAAAAAGATTTTTAACCTAAAATCACTTAAACATTACTTTCTTTTTTTAAAATATAGCAAAGATAAGAGTTATTGTTTTTCCTATAAGACATGCATGAGGCATATGTGTAAATACGTCACAAATTGTATTGTTTTCTTTTGCTATCTTACGGGTTGACATCACTTTGAAACGATATCGATCGGCGCCTGGCGCTATTATTAATACAGTTAAAGACCTGAATTGTTGACTTTACAAATACGTTTATTTGTATTATACGAGTTGTAAGTTTCTTTTATGTCAATCCATCGCTCGTAACAACAATAGTAAAATATGTTAATGAATGGTATAAAAACATTTTCCATTTCTGATAACACGTATCGGATTTTGCACTTATTCAAATTCTTTTTTAAGTGAACTATATACTATTTTAAGAATTTAATGAAATAGCCCTTGAACGATTGAATGTTATTTTTACGATCTTTTTTCGCTTTTATAGAAATGATTTACTTTTGCAAACACCAAAATTTATTCATCAAACAAACTTTTGATTATAAAGATAAAAATCCTACTGTATTTGCAAACTTTTGAAGTTAAATAGAAACTTTTATAACACCCGCTACTTTTTTATCCATCGGAATGTTTTTTATTTGCAAATGTTTTTGTTTCCGCCATTATTAATTTGTTTCATTGTCATGTCACATGCTTTCATTGGTTGAAAAAATACCATGTTGTGTTTTAAAAGCTAATATGTTTGAAAAGTCAATCATTCAGTAAGTGTTGACTTGAGTGTTGGTGTTCATTGTAATTTAAAACATCAGTTATTTTGGTGAATATTTCAAAATTGACAGCAATGAAAATTAAATATGAATCTTCGGCCTGGTTATTTAATGAATATCAACAAGAAAATTCAGAACTGCTTATGATTGACTGTCGACCATTTTGCGATTATTCGAGTGCACATATTGAAGGCGCGATCAATATATCTGTACCGACAATGATGCTGAGACGTTTGAAAAAAGGAAATGTCCCTCTAGATAACTTTTTCCATTCGGACATTGCAAAGGAAAAGTTTGAGAGACGATCATGTTTTGACAAAGTTATTATTTATGACCAAATGTCTTGTTCAAATACTGCAAAAGAAAATTCTCTTTTGGAGTTTTTGCAAATAAAATTGACGGAAGATTGCTCAGTTGTAACTCTAAACGGTGGGCATTTAACATTAAGTTAAATTACTTTTCGCTCAGTTGTAACTCTAAATGGTGGGCATTTAACATTAAGTTTGAACTTTTCTTTATAAGTAACATTTTCTATTTTCAGGCGGTTTTGTTGAGTTTGAAAGATCCTTTCCTCACTTATGCCATTGTGGTGAAGGAGGAGAATTAGGAAATGCTATGTTCAGCCTTGCCAACCTGAAACTTCACAGTGATTCGCAACTACTTCATGACCAAAACAATAATAAATCTTTTGAATTTTATAACGCAAAAGAATTATTGTTTAGGCCTGAATCAAGTGGACCCATTGAAATTGTGCCTCAATTATATCTTGGCAATAAAACAGACTCTTCAAGTTTAGACTTGCTTAAAATGGCCCAAATTACTCACATTTTAAATGTGACTCATGATCTGCCGAACGTGTTTGAAGACAATCCACAATTTGAATATTTAAAGTTGCCTGTGCAAGACAATTGGAATGGAAACATGATTGCTTTGCTGCCATTGGCTTGTGCATTTATAGGTAACTTTTAATTCTTTTGCCAATGCTTGTATGTATATAGGCTTTTTATTTTGATTCTCTGTTAAATGCTAACTTGAGATGAAGCAATGGAGGAATCTTCAAAAACCAGTCGATAAGCTGAAATTTTATTTAGAAAAATAAAGAAAGAATTAAGGTCAATTGATTTTTGCATATTCACTAAACTCTCTGAATGTTCATTCATTCGATGGGAGGTTAAATGTTTGCATTGAACAAATCAGTTGGTTAATGCTGGGATTTTCTGATTGTTTTTTAATTTATCAAGATTAAAAATGTGCTAAGTATAAATTTATAATTAATTGTTTTTCTTTTGTTTTGAAGCTCTGATTGAATAAAGATAAGAAGTTGTGATCTTTTTAAATGTTTTTGTTAGAAATAATTTTTCAGCTGGAATCTTTGTATGCTTAGTTAACTTAAGCTGTCTCACCCAATATATAATATTGAAGATTTGCCATAAATGACCCTAGCCATGTAAAATAGTTTTCTGAATTTCTCTTAGCAAGTAAATTTACCAGGTGGCACGTTGTTTACAAGTTTTGTGCATGGAATTGAATTATACAAAAGATATTGTAATAATTCACTGGTTTTGAGTAGTTTTCCTTCATTTCATGGAATGGTGTCAATTCAATTGAATCGGTTTTGTCATTTTTTTATTCATAAAAGCTTTCCGACAGGAACAGAGGCTTTTTAAATTACGGCTTACAACGTTGCGAATGACAAAGACCATTACCCTCTCATTTAATCTGAGCTCATTAAAAAGAAAAGGTGCTTTTGTAAAGGAAGACTAGTTTCCATGCAAAATATTCATTGTGTTTTTCTGTGCACAGGAAATATGCTGTGGTATATTTTATAGTGTCCTTTCCTTATCATTCAATCAGCTGTTTTAAGCTTTTCCGTCTTCTTCGTTCAATTCATGCCATGGTTCTTATGATGTGTATGATGTTTACAACGAATATTGGGTATATTTATGGAAATATGGAAAATATTTTTCATTGTAGCAATTGTAATATTTGATTTCCCTCACCTTTTTAAAGTAAAATTGGTTGTGGTAAAAAAAATAGACAGACCACAGGAATGAGTTACGAAAAGTACAGGAGCATGTTTTAATAATATCATTAGTCAGTGAGTCATTGATTTTACCACAGTACCTTAATCCACTACATAAATTGAAAACAAGAATTTAACCCCCCGCTGGTTATGATATTTTTGCCTTTTACATTGTTTTCTACAGTTAGAATAAATTTGACATCAAAGAATATCACTAAACAAAAAAGTTTGAAATTACATAAAACTCATGATGATATTTAGAAGTTTAACTTGTTGTGGTACGGTATTAATTAATGAGATGTTTGTTGGCAGCTGACAGTCTCTTACGGGGAAGTGACAAATGCCAACATGTAATTTCGTAATAGCTACATTTTTTTCTTTGAAATTTTAATACGTTTTTTGTGGGTGTATTTAAATATTTGAATAAACGCAACAAAACAGATTTTCATGCAAAGGATTATGTTGCTTTGTTTGGGCATGAGTTGTTTTTGTTTGGCGACCTTTTGAGGTTTTTAACCTCTCTAAGTGTTAATGGGACCGTTTTAGATTTGTTTTTAAAGACAATCTCATGCTATGTATTTAGGAAGGAAATGGCATCCTACTGTTAAGCTGGTTGTCAGAAAACAGAGCATGTAGTTTTAGGAAGTTAATTGGATCACGTTTGCAATTGTTTTTAGTTTAATTAAATATATACTATCGAATATTGGTCATTATTTTAATTTTATTTTGAATATAATTCTATTTTTATTATTGCCATTCAAAAATGTTAGTTTCATCATTTTAGCCAAATGTTTTCAAATTTGTTGGTTTAACTCTTCTGGTATGAGTGGTACTTCTTATTGCAACCCAATAATTGTGTCACAAATCTCTTTAATCAAATAATTTGTTGTCAAAACAGACTTTCTGTCTGCGTTTTTTTCTACTTTTTCTCCAAGTCTATTCAATGCAAAGCCAACTCAATTAGATACCTTAGAGCTGCAAAAGTAACTTAGGCAGCCTAATAGGCCAAGAATAATTTAATAATGAGTTTTGGTAGCTAGTTAGCAATGAAACATCAGGTATTCAAATTATAATTTTCCATTAATTGCATTGCCATGGAAATCATTTCGTGTCTGCTTATGTCTGTATGATATGTCTTATCAGCCGCCTTTGTTATGTAATAAGATCTATATCTTGATCCAGATTTCATAAAAAGTTGTGTTTCTCTTTATGTTTTCAGTCAAGTTTCTTTGCCCGATTGTTTGATCACTGACTTTAATTTGGATTATCACCCTAATCCTTAACCGTTTTTAGTGCGAATTCTATATGTTTTGATCCCTTCTGTTTATAGATCTTTCAAATTGATGTTATTTTTCAGATCGTGCCCTTGAAGACGGAGGTCACGTGCTCGTCCACTGCTTCGGAGGTATATCCCGTTCGAGCACCGTTATTATCGCTTACCTCATGACAAAGCACCAGATGTCGCTCAACGATGCGTTTGACCACGTGAAGAATAAAAAACAGAATATCGCTCCCAATTTCAACTTCATGGGTCAGTTGAGCAATTTCGAAGAATCGAACAGCCAGCCACACACCCCATACGACGGCACCCCCGGCAGTGTGAGCCCGGCTGTTAGTATTGGCTCGACGTCGTCAACAGATTCGAACGGTAGCTGTTGAACTCGAGTCAGTTCGCTGGGATTTAATTTCAGTTTTTTTCCCCGTTACTTGTTTTCTCTCTAAGTTAAATTTTGTACGATATTTATACATCATTCGCTCGATTTTAAGGGCGCTATTTTTTTACTTTTTATTCGCGTAATATTCAAAAAAGTTTTATATATATATATATAAATTTGTTATTTTATATTTCTGTTACCAAAGGTTTCACACTAATTCTGTTTGTAAATACTAATGTGATGTTTCTGTTCCTGTGAATAACACATATATGAGAAAGATTGGGATTATATTCGTAAATAATGTCTACATTCTGTTACATTCCAGTATGTTGTTAAATCTGCTTAAATGGTTGGTTTTTACCGCTCAAGAAGATGTCTGACTCAAATGATGGAAATGATGCATAAATCCAAAATAGACTTTGTAATCTTGTAGGCCTCTTACAATTAAGTTGTCCTCGCGACCTTTCCAAATGAAAGGATGTTGCATGTTACTTCCATGGTAAGTGCTCTGAAGAACTTAGTTCTCTCGTTCTTCTTCAAACCTTCAATGCAAGAAGCCGTCTTTCCGCCATCATTGAATCAAATTATCCTCATATTCCCCGGATGCAAATCCTAGTCAGAACTGTCATAATCGTATTTTCTTCATGCTATGCCCGTCAAAACACCACCCGGTGAGTGCTTCCCGGATAGGTATGACTTATTCATTCAAATCATAGCTCAATAAACATCAAACCACCAATGTAATCCCATTCAATCATTCATTATCAGCAATTGATCCCTCCCAAATAGTGTGCAAAGTTTGACGTGAGAATTACATAAAATCGCGGCAGTTGTAAAAATGGCCCCAAAATTCATATTTGCGGAACATTGTTCATCGGTGAGCTTCTTACCAATGATTAACTTGGATCCAACCAATGTCTCGTGTATCTACTCTACTTTTGACTTTATTGCTCGACATGCAAGAAAATTTGAACGCCAATTCTTACTTTCCAACCTTTATCTCTCCCTCTTTCTCTCTCTATACACTTAACGTCTATTTTCCATGCTGGCACGGGTTTACTGATGGCACGCCTCTATCCTGCGCCAACCCAGGCTGAATACGTTTCTCAACAAGATTTTTCTTCACAACCTGGCTCAATGTTGTCCGTGGCCTGCCTCTGCCACACTTACCATCTACAACTGAATCTCTGCACTTCTTAACCCAGTTATTATCATTCATTCTCTCAACTTGACCAAACCATCTAAGCCGACGCCTTTGCAAAGATTTTCTAACACTTTTTAGTCCACAGCGTTCTCTTAACTCATTTGAAGGCTTCCTATCCTTCAATGTCACATTTGACATCCATCTAATCATTCTCATGTCATTACGCTCTAGTCTGTTTAGTTCGACAGTTCTATATTCTGATTATAAGTCAGAACATCTTAAACGAAAACACAAAAACAGTTTATCAGTTAAATTTGTTTCAATTGAGGAAGAAGATCCTCTTCAACAGAGGCTATGCTTTTTTCCAACTTCTAGAAATAGAACTCCGTCTGCTGCAAATGATCCAGCCGTAGGTATATGATGCACTTCAGAAAGGATACTGGGCTGGATTGTTATCTGCCCTAATTATAAAACAGGTTTTGATGCGAAGTTTAAAAACATTGTGAAGGTTAACAAGGGAAAGAGGAATGACGGAGATACAAAAGCTGATTTGGGTACTATCCATGTCAGCAACAGCTAGGATAAACGCAGCAATGCAAGAAATCCTGAAGTCACTTGCGTCAGCAGCGATCAACACAAAGATGCATTGGAAGCGCAAATCAATAAGGATACGGTGGACATAGGGTCACTAATTTCTTTCTTTGGGAACAGGATCCATTTAGCAATGAGTGTACCCTACGCGGCATCGTTACAGGTGTAGCAGCTATTGTCATTCCAACACTAATGCTGAATGCGAAAACATAGTTGGGGAAAGTATTCTAGAGAAGATAAAAGATGCTTGGCGATAGTGGACAAAAAATTCGAAGAAGTGAGGAAATAAACGTAGACCCTCAGCTGTTTCAAAGACTCTGTTAAGGTTAGGGTTGCTGTTAGAAGCTGCACTAATAACGATGTATTCCAAATTTTCAAATAAGACCTTTGCTCTGTTCCACCATCGTTGTTTGAATCTAATGTACGGATTTGGTTGCAACACAATATCGAGCTTGTACGGGATTTGGTTGCAACACAACATCGAGCTTGTACGGGATTGGCTGCGACAAAACATCGAGCTTGTACGGGATTGGCTGCAACACAACATTGTCAAAGAAATGTCTTGCGCGAATTATCATTTCCGCCAGCAGGCGGCTATTTTTATGAACGCTCGTGTAAAACCAGAGCAAATTGTAATGTTGGGCGATAAAGATCTGGTTCGTTCCTAAAAAGAGAAGAAGAGCGACGATCTTTACATCTTGCGGGACAAAATTTTCTGTGAAAAATCTGTCAGGGGGTTTATCAATCCGCAAGTACTACCTCCGACATTCCCATCTTCAAAATGTCACAGATGGCCTGGAATGCTCTTCAGATTGCGTTCAATGTCGAGGAGTTAGTTGCGAGAACACAGGAGCAAGTAGAGGTTGAAGTAGATTCGAGGTCTTTCCAAATGCATTGCAGAAATGACAATATAACAACTACTAGCAATAAAATCCACGTGCAAAATGCCCTCATTACTTCCATAACAAAGAAAAACACTCACCTTTTTTATATAAATATATACCTATCTACCCGTTAATTATAGTACTATAATCAAGTTAGGCCTTTTTTGTGTCTCTGATAGTCAGTTAGCAATACAGAAAATTCGCTATATAAAGAGATTTGACTGTATAAAGAAAATTTCACCTCTTACTCAAATCTTAGTGGACGAAAATTCATTCCCCAATGGTAACCGCTAATTAGAAGTAACCGCGCATATATATAATATCAAGATAAGAGTTTGTCTGTTTTAATATTCGCTGAGGTTGTCTGCATCGTTAAAAAACTTGTCATTTCATTCGTTTACAATATTCGTTATCACTAACATTGGCCATGTTCAGGACACAAATTCCCATTTTATTGACATCTTGTGAGGACCAATGCTATACAAGAAACCGCACATTCTTCAGACGGATAATACAATACTATTGTGTAATAACAACTAACCAGGTTTTTAAAACAATAGTTATTAACTGCATGGGCTTCACATAGCAATGCATGGGCTTCACACAGCAAGCGTAGTTTCTCAAAAACGAAAAATACTACCAATTATAAATCATCAAAAAAGATATTTAAGATGAAACTTTCTTCTTATTTTTTTCTTTTCTTTTTAAGTGGAAAACAAAGATATTATGATATTTTATACCCAAATGAAAATACTGTGCACCCGGGTGGCATATTTATCGAGAGTGACAACTGTTTTCTTGCTCATGTCCATATGCGTACATCTCCGTCCATTTTTTTGCTGAAAGAAAATCAAAATTTTTAATCGTCAGCCGGGATTTTTAGTTCTCGGCAACCGGCATAGCAATTGATATCTTAGCCGAATAAATATTATTCGTCAACTCTAATTAACACGTGTTTTTATCATCCATAATTCAAAAAGGTTTCAAAAGCTTCTGATATGATAAGTGAATATTTGAAAGATTTTTCCAGATAATAATGGTCAATAAACCTTGAGCGATGGCCCCTTCTTCGTTGACTTTCCATTTTTCTGCCACGTCATTGGCGAGCGGATCGTCTGGGTTTGGGGCGCTGAGCAAAGCTTGAATCGAAAGTAAAACTGTGCGTATTTGTAAAGCTGGACTCCACTTGTCTATAAAAGATTAGAAAAAATGTAGAGAACAGTGGGCAAACATGCGAATGAAAATCATTTCCGGGGCATTTCAGAACTACAAGGAGTCTTGAAAATACATCCAAAAGAGTATTTCAAACTTAAGCCTTTTATGAGAATCGATACGAAATTATGATGGAAAATAGTCCACTTTAATACTTTCTGCTTAACTTTTAAAACAATGCTAATAAAGATCTCATAACCTTTTAAGATGTCCAGACATATACGTCCTAATTTGTCGATGTTGGGGTGGTAGATTTTGGTAATGAAGCGAACCTTGGGCGCGGCCATTGGGTATTCTTCGGGTAAGAACAGCTCTAACTGGAATGTGCCCCCGTCGTACGGTGACTGTAATATTCTCGAGTTAATTTAGTTAACTATATATGTATTTGCTTTGTATTTATTCACCATAGATTTAAAACTAGATACAATAATATATATATATATATATGTAATGAACACAACCATTTTCAAATATTTCAACGGTTGATAGGTCATCTTCAGAGAGAATTTAGATTTGGTAATCAGTCATAATATTTATACATTGATGAGATTGATGCCTAATTGCAACTTAACAGTGCGACTAAGACTCTTTTGCCTGCAAAGGGTCATTCCGCGGTAGATCAACCAATGAGCATCAATAAGTAAAAACTTAGATTTTCTTTGTTTTTCATCATTGATTCTACATATTAAGAAGAGGAAAATCTTGAGAATTTGAAGGTCTTATCTTTTTTGTTCTTCAGATAGGGTGATTATGATGTTTTGCCGACCTCACTGAACTGGATAATTTTCAAAGTGATCGAAAATGTATCTACATAATAACAAATTATAACAAATATACCTCTTGCGGACCAGCAATGTAGACATGGAAATACCGAGCATTGTGTTCATCGGGGAAAGCTTTTATTCCACAGACAGGTTCAGACGTTAAGCGTTGCGTTTCCTAGAAGAAATAAAACATCTGAATAGCTTATCGCAGTTGCACTTATTGATCAGTTAAACAGCAGTAGTCCGGGTGCCAGGGGTGGTCAACTATGTCAGTCAAGTGGTCAACTATGTCAGTCAAGCAGACAAATTTAAACATATATGATGTTATTGGGTATGGTGTAAAGTTTTAGAAATTACTTGTTTAGTGTCCGAAATTTTCTTGCTAGTGTGTATTTTGCAGACCAGAATATCGAAAAGTGGAAATTTTGCTAATAAAACCGTTCCTCCTAACAGTGCTTATAAAATCACACCTGCCAGTTTGAATTTGTTCAAACTTGACAGGAGTCTCTCTAATACAATACTCTAACAGATTATGTAGAAAAAACTTGAAAAATCGGAAGTAAGTAGCTGACGTAAACAAAGATTTACCGAAATTAGCAGTATTTTGGCATTTTTCTTGTGTTTTGTTTCTTATAAAAAACGTTATAAAAGCTTTTTATAAATAATCTTTTTGATGTGAACATAAAGAGGATAGTATTATGGACACCCTGGTAAGTTTGAAGTTCTATCTCTTCATATTTCAGGATTTATCGGTAAATTAAATTTTTTTCGAATAAAAAAATGACTAGAATAGACAACTTGTAAATATTTTACCTAGTTTCTTTCAAAATGTGTTGTATGTGGGATTGCTTTATCTTTATGAGGGATTTGTAACATTCAGTCTCAAACTACCTTGAGTTCGTACAATCTTTATTTTGTAATTTCTTTCATAAAGATATATATAAGAACTAAACACATTTTCTCTTATGGCATGTTATGGATAGCCCAGTGAAAAAGAAGAGAAAAAAAAACTCAAAGAGTTGTGCAAACCAAGCAAACAGACGATGTATAATCCATGTCAAAACGAAATTTCAAGATCAACCAGTTTCTGCGTTTTCAGAGAAGTATTGGCAGGTTGGTTTGGACATATTAAATTGAGATTCTGAATATCTGCGTACCGTATGAATGAAAATGCTCGAGCAATATCGATTATCATAGATAATTCTATTTTAATCCCTATTTTGTTGTGTTATCTTTTTATATATATTTAAATATATTCAATACCTATTTATCATAGACTGCAGTTAATGCTTCAGAGACGAGGAATGACCAGCTGTTGGACTCGTATCGTAATTTACCGGACAACACGAAATATGGCTATCACAGATGATGCTTTAAAACGTACACAAACTCTCAAAGTTTGTCAAGATTCAGAAAAGAAACGAGACAGATACGCTTCGCAGGAGTGACCGGGATAAATCCAGCTCGAGTTATTCAATTCTATGATATTCTGGTTATTCTCATAAAGATTTATTAAATTCAAACATTATTTTTCAACACCAATAATGTATTTAGATGTGCAATTTTTTAATTACCAGGTACAGTACTTGCGAAAAAAGAGTGAATCTTCTGTGAACAGCAAAAAAAACATCACTAGAGGGAAGTGGATACAAAAATCTTGTAAAATGTGTCACTGAAGCTAGTGCTGAAGCTCTTTTTACGTTTTCCAAAGCTGTTCCTCTTGTCGAACTGGCGGGATTGAACACCTCTGTTATGCTCGCAACAGAATTTTATTATCATCGGTAATGTTTCAAGGAAAACACACTGAAAGATAAAACTGCCAGTGGCGAAGAGAAACGAAAAAAAGTATGCGAGGAAAGTTTTGAATCATTGAAAGAATTCACCAAAGAACATGTTATCGATGGGGGAAAGGTCATGAAAGTTGGTCAACTAGTTGAGTATAACAGGGAACAGCAAAGACAGCGGAATATTGGAGATTAAAGGAGCAAACAATTGATTGGTCGTCAAATCAAGATTGCAGAACACGTTTGGAAGCAAACTTTGTTTCTTCAACAAAACAGAAACATCCTGCGAACTTGTATTCGGCAGTGACTCGGCAGCAACGTATAATACCCTGCAGTACCAATCAGTACCAAATAGTGAAAAAGTCAAGGAAGTTGCACTCTTAATCAAAGATCAAAACTCAGAACTCTCCCTTTACGACATGGCCACAACCAGCAGAACAATTTAGTCCATGGGCCAACTGGCCAAATATTGATTTTTAGTGCCATTAAAAAGGAAAATTCCCCATTATATTTCCCATAATATAACACTTCTGGGGAACAAATTTTTCCAAGATAGACTTTTAGAAAACACAGCATTTAGATTTTATAGCCACTCTTATGACATGACAAAAAAAGTTCGTTTAAAAATAACAACCTAATGTGTCGCATGACTACATTTTATCTGATGTTGAAGATAAGAGTTACAGACTGTACAAAACATGAAAAAATATTTGCTGTTTAAAAGAATAAATCATTGAAAGTATAAAAAACTACTAGCAAGCCATTTAATTGTATATTCAATGTAAAGAAAATAAGGTTTGGAAATGTCAAGGAAATTTCTTATATAGAATCAAGTAACTATTCGGTCTGTAAAACATAGCTGCTGTGAAAATGAAAGTCAAAATGTAAACAAACATTCGACATAAGTTTCACGCTTTTCACAAGATCTATTTACTATTTGTTGTTTATGTCTGATTTCGTTGAAGATATTTTGTTTAGAGAATAATCACATTTAATTATTGTTAATTGTTATCTGGTTACATTTGATCCTCGATGATAAGACGGTATATTTTACTGCTCCCAACGGTACATAATGAATGTAATGTAATGGCGCGTAATAATTTGGTAATTTATGTAAAACAATAAACTACGATATGAAAAATGTTTTTTAAGTAGTTTTATTAAATGATTTTTTTATCCATCTATATAATATTTTACACTTTTTACATTCTTAAGGTGGAACAAAAGGATTCAGTACACGTTGCGGAGCAGTCTCTCGCTTTTATATTACATCTGACTACACTTGCATCAGGCAACTGCGTGACATGATCGACGATTCCTCCTCCAACATAAACCAAACCGATTTAAGACATAGCCGGATTAAAAAAGATTAACGTGATAACCAAGCTTTGTTAGAGATGTTTGAAACAACTTGGACAAACCTTTTGTTCGTGATAACACGCTGTTATGCAGTATCTCAACAGGAGCAATGCCTTCTGCAGAAGTAACAACTGATTTGTTAAATGCATTAAACTTAGAAGCTTACAAGAAGTTTTTAAGTCGACTGTCTGTAAATAGAACTGCATCATATTTTAGTCCAATAAAGAGACTTAACCTGAAATCATTCACAGTATCCAGCAACAAGAAAACTAAAGTCAACGAGAAAGAGCTGATCCTTAAGGTAGATCGTCAATTATTTGGTAAAATGGCAATTATTGCTAAATCTCGTCAACTTGATATGAAAAGTGTTATGTGTTACGAGTTAGGTCCATTACCATGGCTACCTCTACCTCTCTTATCATAGCTACCTCTGATGGTTTTTTAAGAAAAAAAAAACTTCACTTGCAAGTAATTTGGAAAAACTATCTCTTCCCGTAGAAAATATAGACGAGTTATCAGTGTGTACAATAGACGGTATGAGTATTGTTCTAAAGACACAAGCCAATTACAATACATTCTCTGATTTAGCGAATTCACTGTTCGCAAAGGTAATGCACAAAAAAACAAAAAGTAATGATTATTGGTGTTGCAAAAACATCAGCATACCTATATATCAAAGACGGGAAACCAAAACCGATGTCGAATCGTCAACTTAACAAACATTAAAGATATGCTTTCGAATGAAATTGCCGAAACACTACCAGGACTGCATGCATTTACAGGATGCGATACAGTGAGCTCTTTTGCAGGGAAAGGGGAAATTTCTGCTCTGGCTATTGTAAAAAAAATGCGGAGTTTCAAAAAGTATTCTCTAATCTTGGTAAAGAGATAAATGTTTCAGAGGAAATTTTCAAGGAGCTAGAAACATTCACATGTCGAATGTACGGATCAAAAAACATACAATCAGTTGGCGAATTAAGGTACAGCATGTTTTGTGCTAAATCTGGAGAGATCACATCAACTACCTCCTAGCAGATCTTGTTTGAGAAAACACGTTATGTGTGCTAACTACCAAGCAATGATTTGGAAGAACTGCCTAAACCCGATCATGGAAATACCTGGTCTAGAGGGTCATGGTTGGATGGTATCATATGAAAACAAATCTATGCTGAATGTTGACTGGACAGGTGAGAGTCCAGATTCTATACTAGAACTACTTTCGTGCTTATGTAAATCAGGTAGCTGTGGTACCAACTGCAGTTGCAAACAGAACCGCTTAATTTGCACTGATATGTGCAGGTGCACATGCGAAAAACCTAACGACGAGGACAAAACATCAGTAGAAATATACTACAATAATGATTCTGACGATGATTCGCAATAGAGAAATAATGCATTAAAACTAACAGACCATTGACAATAAACATCAATGTTATTTAGTGTTAGAAAATATTTTATTGACAACTTGGTTTTAGCATATTTTATATATATTTAAATATCGTAAATTTTAGATTTACTAACAACTTAGTTCGAATTATTGATATTTATAATTTTCACACTATATTTATGCTTATGAGATTGCATCATCGTTTACATTATTTCTATGATATTTGATTACAATTTGTTGTAAAAAATGTTTTTATCGTCAATTTCATATATATGGATTTTTCCACGTTGTCTATTGAGTGGCAACATAAAAATGCGTAAAAATGGAAAATGCTGCATTTTTGGGGAGTCTATCACTCATATTTCAAAATATAAGGTAAACCCCTTCTCAAAAAACAATATGAGTATTTTTCCTTTTTTATGACCCTGACATTTTCATTGGCCCATGGACTAATTGAAGCAATAAAATGTTGTAATACCAAATCTACTCGAGATTTTCCTAACAACTTTATTCACAACTAAAAAATCTTCAAATCTTGTATTGTGATTGGTTAAATACAATGGCCAAGATTTAATGTACATTCAATATCTGGTAATGTCAAAACTGTAAAGCATGCACAAATCAGCTTGTTAACAAAACGAAAAACAGGTTCTAAATTAATGATCAACACCTTGACCAAATTGGGGCAAATCTCTTATTCTGAGACTAACCGTCTTGAAACTTCTTTCACTAAAAAAGAATGTCAAAACAAGACCTGCACATCGTATCTTCCTACTGGTGTAAGACCCTCTGTTTTCGCCACATTCGTGTATGATAATTGCGATCACAATCCGGAAATCATTTCAGGAATATCGATGCATTGTACAAATGGCATCATAATTCAATGGCTGACTCCTATTATCGACGAAACAAACAATCAATTGACCGAGGAACCAGAAAAGAAAGGCAAGAGAAGATCATTTGTACCTGTCAGTAGCAAGCTTGAACCATACTACACCGTTGAAAGGAGTAACCCTGCCACGATTTCTGGTATCGAGAACGACCAAAATCTGCTTGATGGGCTTTTGTCAAAAAAGCTGACATTTGGACAACAGCACGGCAACAAGCAAGTAATTTACAATTGAACCCTCTATGGACTGGTTTTCACAGCATGTTGTGTTCAAAAGATAACAAACCCAGTCATACTGTCTTCCATTCCAGAACCATTCAAGAGGTCTTGAAGCAAATAAAGTTCAAGTCAGAAGCCATCGGTTTGGAATGCGCAGACGCAGTTTTCGATCATGCAATATATGTGAAAGCTTTAGAAGTCATCACTCACTGACCCGAAGAATAAAGCCATGAGGAATTTCATCAACTTACGTATGGGAGGATTTCACGCTTGCCTTACATTCATTGCCGTCATTGGTAAACGGTTTCCAGATGCAGACTTGAGGGACATCATGGTGGAAGCTGAACTTGTTGAATCAGGATCAGGGAAAATATATAACCGTGCTATAAGAGCTATCAAAATTATCTATGAAGCATTGCAACGTTTGAAATTTGAGGCTTTTGAAACTTGGGTACAAACCATGAACAAGTGGAGTATACTAGCTGACACCCTCAAATCAAGTGAGTTTTCAAGCCTTCTTGAGAAGATTGATTCGAATACAATGCTTTTTTGCAAAAAAATTTTGCATGAACATTTCTTACCGATATAATGTTATGTTTACAGCCAGTTACAAATATCTTGTAAATAAATCGAATGCTATGTTGAATATGAACATACACGTGCAAAAATGTTACAAAAAAGCATGCAGGCGTTTAAGACTTCTTAAAAAGATCCAACCTTTGTTGAACCCTATTGCAGCTGAAAGTATCTGAAAGTATCTACCGCACCAACATTGACATACTGTGGAAATCTCTATCTAAACTTACCGCGACACCTACGTGAAAAGATAGAGCACTTTCACGTTCAAGCGATTCGTATCATTAAACAAAATGATAACTACACTGAAAACAAGATCTCCGCTAACGCAAAACGTTTTAATTTCAACTCCGCTAACAAAACAGTGCTTGATTGGAAACACATGCTCCAACTTTGTCCACTACTTCCAAGCTTTACAACACATAAAACCAACTCGGCAAAATGGCTACTCGATCAAACTCCTGAAAATACGACTTGAGTTTGCAAGAAAATTGTTTCTTCTACTCTGGCGCTAAATCTTACAACAAAATTCCACTAAGCATACGCCAAATAGATTCTTACACAGAATTTAAATATCTCTTGAGAAAACACCTGCAATGATTTTATCCAGTTTGTATATTTTAAATCATATTTTTACTAACTTAAACTAATTTTAATTTTTAAATTTTTATACAGGACTCACGTTGATAACAGAATGTATTTTTTCTGATGTGATTTTTATATCCTGTATAAATATTTGTTAAATAAAAATAAATAAAATAAGTTAAAGTTAAGTAGAAAATATGATCAAACTTCATACAAAAGACGTGTATTTACAAAAAATCAAAACATTCAAACAGAAATGAATTTTGAAAAAAAACAATCAACAGTGTTAACAGTTAGTTTTACACTCCGAAAATTCGAATTACAGAGGATTTTGACAAGGGGACTAGAAAATTTGTTCGAAATATGGAGATTTTCGAATTACAGAGATTTGAATAATAGAAAGTAAATTATAAGAGTTTCTTAAGGAAAATTGACGGTGACTTAGAATTCGTTCGAAGTATAGAAAGTTTGAATAGTAGAGATTCGAATTAGAAAGAGTCGACTGTATTTATGTATATTCTTTAGTTTTCATATTTAAAACTTCTTTGTACCTAGAAAAAGACGTTAAAACTTTAGAGAAATAGTTGTAGTAACTCAAAGAAACAAAAACAAATAGTCCTTGTACTGTCCCACATTAACCCCTTTAAAGGCATTCTACTAAATATATACCCACTTCTACCTCAAGGGTAGTCTACCCCAAGGGTATAAGTATCAAAGTTTTTCGAAACATATCAAAGTTTTTCGAAAAAGTAAAAGTCATTGACCATTTGTAGCCCAAATATATATATATATATATCAATAGTAACACTTCATCATTCAGACTCAGGTAACTAGTAATTTTATTAAATTCCATTTTAAGATTACTCATCATTCATCGTGCAAATGCCAAACTAAAATAACGAATTAGTTATCTAAACACAATAGTCATAGCGCGGAGACAATAGGCAAACATTATTTACCTTCATAATTCTCCTCGGTAAGGCCATTACTTTGTTATGTTAAAAAACGATGTTTATTTTCCTCGCAGATTGTAATGCCACCTCCTCAAATTGTTCGAAATTTATTTCAAATCAAAATAGTTTTAAGGATGAGATCGAGATTTTGAGATGCTTTGAAATCATTTCCTTGTTTCATTTGGTCCGGTTTTATTTTAAGAATTTGACAGGCATCGATCTGATGCATGTTAAATATGGTCTTATCAAATTGATTAATGAAACATGTTATAACGGGAACGGGAAGTTATTATTAAAATGTTTAAACTATAAATATTGTTTGAAAAATATATCAAAACGAAATTTATTACTTAAATAATAATAGCACAAATATTTTTGGCATTTTTAGATGAGCCAACCAATGCCCGCAAGGATGACCAAAGAGTTTTCATTTGCGTTCTTCTTCAAACAACATCAATTTGGTTGCCATCTTAAACTTCAGATGCTCAAAAATCCGAATCCAGAAACTCGGGTAAAGGTCAACTTTCAGCTAATTTATAGTCTTTGATCTAGTTATACCAAGATATTTTACTATGAAAATGTATACCAAGGTATTTTCCAGATTGTTTAGTCTGTAGATTATCTCCCCTAAACTTTACCTTGAGGCTACTACAATGTCTAAAGTTTAGATGATTAGTGAAGAATATTGAGAGTCAACTTATTCATAACAAGCCAGTCATGTATATAATCAAGCTTTGTTTCCATGTTCTTAACCAACGTTGTTGCTGAGTTATGCGCTCGGATGATGATAGTGTCCTAAAGATGAAAATAGGAAGATTTCATAACAGAATTTATATCATTTATATAAAGAAGGGAAAACAGTGGCCCAAGAACAGAGCCCTGAGGTACACCATAAGGTTGTTCATCTAGTATGTCTGAAAGAGAGTTATTAATGAGTACTTGTTGTTTCCTTCCATACAAGTTTGACTGACACCAGTCAAAAGATAAATCCCGAAAGCCAGAGCAGAAAGGTTTTTTAAAAGAATGGTATGATCCAATGTATCGAAAGCTTTGGCCAAATCAATCAAAACTGCACAAACAAACTTGTTATTCTTGAGACACTCAATGATGTGCTCTATAACATCAAGGGCTGCTGATGACGTTGAGAATCCTTCTCGAAAGCCAGACTGATGTGAGTGCAAGATATTATTATCAAGAAGGAATTTTATCAAGTGTAAAATGGATTAAAACAAAATTAATTTTGAAGACATCTTACTATAATGAAGGAAAACCTGAGTATGTTTGTTTGTTTGTTTGTTGTCCGCCAATCACGCCCAAACGACTGGACCGATTGGAACCAAATTTTCAGGGTATGATTGCGATGCCCCTGGGATAGTTTTTAGCCAAAGAAATTTTTTTTGACAAGTTTTTATTTAAATAAATTAATTAGATGTGATGTCACTTATTGATTGTGTAGGTTTAAAATTTATAATAATAATTAAATATTTTATGGCTAACTTTGTTTCCCAAACAAATTCTTTCTCAATTTAAATGTATAATTAATTAATCTATATGTACATGACATGGGCAGACAGGGCTCTTTAGTCTTGGTAGACAACCTGTCTAGTGGAAACACGAACAATTTGAAACTTTGGGCAGCAGCAAAGTGGATGGGTCCATGGCAGACGAGTTTCGAGTAAACCAATGGTAGAATCCTAAGATGTCAAACAAATAGTTTTGAGATCAACGGACTAAATTAGCTAGTACTGCGGTAGGCCATCCTTGAGAAAGACCCTACTATGCTCTCAATCTAAACCACAATGTTTACACAAATTAAAAAACGACCCTCAGTCCGGGTGAACCATCGAGGGTGCGAGAGTAATCTGCCCGAAGACTGCTTAGCAGTGAATATTAGAATATTTAATGTAAGAACATTGTACGACGATGAAGCGAAACTAGACAACCTGATACTAGAAATGAAGCGTATGGATATAGACATACTAGGCTTGTCATGTGATGACCATGTGATTATCCAAACAGGAAGGAAAGACAATATTCACCGTTAGGGTGTTGCTTTTATCCTTAAACGATCAATTGCGGAACACCTTCAAGGCTATGATCTAATATCTGAAAGAATGTTATCCATTCAAATTGAGACTACCAAAGGTCCCTTGTTTATCATTCAGTGTTACGCCCCCGATTCATCCTATAGTGCTGACGAGATTGAAGCTTTCTACAGTGAGCTACAGAGTCAACTGTCCAAACTCCCATGTAAAAAGAATTTGATTCTATTAGGAGACTTCAACGCAAAAGTTGGTGATTCCTTTTTTAACGACTGGCAAGGATCAGTAGGCAAATATGCCATTGGAAACGTTAATAGCAATGGTGAGAAACTGCTCCAGTTCTGCGCTATAAATGAATTATCACTTATAAACACTATCTACAAACAACCCAAACACGGACTGGTTACCTGGACATCGCCTGATGGTTGAACTCAAAACCAAATTGACTACATCATTTTACCAAGTAACCAAAAGGGATTGACTAAAAGATGCCGTGTCTACAATTCGTTTGATGTGTATAGCGATCATTCTCTACTCACGATGAAGTACACAGTCAAGACAAAGAGGTGTAAGAAATTAAGAAGAATACCAACACGGTTTGCAGTGGATAAACTCAGTGAACCAGAAACCAAAAAAAACTTTGAAGTGAAAATAGGTGGAGCCTTCCACTACCTTTTGGAGTTAGTAGATGAGTTACCACTGGAGGAGGTATATACAAAATTTGTTCAAGCTACAAATGATACAACGCTTAAGACAGTCGGTAAACGCAGACGAAAACCTGTCGAAGGGATGACTAATGAAACAACATGTCTCTGTGAGCAAAGAAGGAAAGCCAGAACTGCAATGTTTACCAACTCTAAAGATGAGGAACTTCGAATTAAATACAAAATCCTCAACAAAGCAGCGAAAAAAGCCGTCCAAATAGAAAGAAGAAACAATCTCGAGAAAAAAGTTCTGGAAATGGAAAAAAACTTTCTTGCGAATAAAGTGCATAACCTGTATAAAGATGTTAAAGAGCTAGAAGACAAGCCAAAGAAACCACTAGTGGCAGTACGAAACAATCTTGGAGACAAAAAACGAAAATAGAAGAAATTCTCATGATTTGGAAAAGGCACTTTGAAAAGCACCTGAATAAAACATTTCCTAGAAACGAAGATGCTGTCAATGAAATACATATACCAGAACCAAATGAAGAAGAATTTTCCATTGAAAAAGATGATATACGGAAAGCGATTAAAATGCTCAAGAAGAGAAAAGCTCTTGGGAATGATGGAGTAACGGCAGAAGTTTTAAAAGCAGGTGGAAATACAATGGTGGAAATTTTGTATAAAATTTTTAACAGAGCGCTCAATGAAGGAGATGTACCATCGGAATGGTCAAAAATGTTAGTAACGCCTATATATAAGAAAGGGAATGCGAGCAATCCAGAGAACTTTCGTGTTATAGCCCTCCTTTCAATACCTGGGAAAGTATTCAATAGAATTATCCTTGAAAAAATCTGTGAAAAACCAAAGCATTTACAAGTGAAACACAGTTCGGCTTTAGAAGGAACAGAGGTACAGTAGATGCTATATTTATTATGAGACAACTCATGGAAAAAGCAAGAGAAAGGGGTGTAGAGCTCCACATTAATTTTATCGACTTTAAAAGTGCATTTGACACTGTATGGCGTGAAGCACTGTGGAGAATGCTCCTAGCAATAGAGGTTCATACTAAAATTGTAAACGCGGTGAAAGAGATGTACCGAAATATCAAATGTGCAGTGATTATAAACGGAAAATTGACGGAATGGTTTGAAGTATGCATAGGTGTCCGACAAGGCTGTCTCTTATCACCTACCCTGTTTAACCTATTCCTAGACTATTTAATGAATGAACTTACATGTCTACAGAACGACATCACCATGGACAAAAATTTATGCTGTGATGTTAGGTATGCTGATGACACAACGCTTATTGCTGCTACCTTTGAAAAATTACAAATGTCAACTGCACAACTCCAGGCTGCATGTAGAAAATACGGTTTAAAGATAAATGGGGACAAATGTCAAATAATAAGTTCTAATGTCCAAGATGATATTGAGATAGACTCTAAAGTCGTAGAAAAGGTCACCCAATTCTGTTTTCTAGGTGCTCTTATTCCAGGTACTACGAATGACATCGATAAAAGGTTGGCAATTGCATACTCATCATTTGGTAGGCTATCTAAAAACGTCTGGTGCAATAGTAAACTACCAATTAAGTTGAAACTTCGCTTAATGTATGCACTGATCATGCCTATAGCAACTTATTCTTGTTCAACATGGACTCTCACCAAAAAAGATACTGACAAACTCAGGGTATTTGAAAATAGCTGCCTAAGAAAACTTCTTGGTGTCAAGTTAATGGACAGAGTGTCTATCAAAAGTTTGCATGAAAGAGCAGGGACAAAGCCAGAGATTATAAACTTTGTTAAAAAGCAAAGACTCGAGTGGTATGGCCACATTATGAGAATGGAACAAAACAATCTTGTGAAAAAAGTCATGAAAGGTGAATTCAACAAAAAAAAGAAAAAGAGGTCGACCTCCAAAACGTTGGGCGGACCAAATAATCAAAAACACTGGATTGACACGTGAAGTGCTTGAGACAATGACTGAAGATAGAGAAGAATGGAGAAGAAATATAAACACGTGGGCAAAGCCTCTGAATTGGGATGTGCAGTAAAGTAAAGTAAAGTAAGTACATGACTACTAATATATAGACTTTTTTGGGAGGAGATTGGCATAGATTGGTAACATACATACATACAGAATTCCTCAATTATCATATTATTGTTAACCATTGCTAGTGGTACAAATGGGAGTAAACTTTGATGCAAGTTTCAATCCAATGTAACCAAAGAAATCATTAAAATGGTTCACAATAAATTTTCTATTTAGTGATCTAAGTGCAGCCCTGGACGGCTCCTATTTTTGCGTACAGTATTGCGGGAGTATGTACCCTTAAGGTTGTTTTTAAGTCTATTCATAGAGTTTCTCTTACGTTTGAAGGCTAACCAATCTAAATGATCTTTAGAATTGGCAGCTAGTTTCGGTAAATAATGTCTGGTTGACACAGAAACTAAATTTTTAACCACACTGGAAACGAAAGCCTTGGAAAAGAACATCAACACGAGGTTGTGTGAGGCAACTCAATGCGAATTTAATATAAGTGTATTGGAAGAAGAATTTGCAAAGAAAAATTGTTTATATTGTGACAATAGGGACGATGATTCATTTCCTGAGTTAGATCTGTCGGTACCTGTTTCGTTTTAACAAACAGATCAAACATTTTTGAGCAGAACAATATCAGAAGTTCGGATGAAAACAACACAATAAAAAAAACATTCTGATGAAAACTGTAGGTATTTAGCTCTTTCAATATTGTGACCTGCTTGTATTGGGGTTCTCCGGGGATACGTGGTGCGATATAGGTCTGTGAACAACATGCCTGATGGTGTTATTCCAGTTGCAGTGTGTGGTGTATTTCTGCAGCTACTCGTCGTCTCTATTATGTAAATACTTCGCAAATTCTAGTGACCACAAGGTCAATAAAATACGAGTTTTGTATACGACAGAAAGTTCATCTACCAGTATATATTTACCAAAAAGAACAATTGTGTAGCAGGATACAAAAGTTATATGAATTAATTAAATTACAACATAATTGAAAATGCTTATAAAATCATACGTTAAGCAAGTAAGTAAACGTCCAAAGCTTCAGCGGCTGTCTTGAATACGTGGCCGTGGTAATGGACAGCGTCCACTGTGCCCTCTGGGTAATTTGCAGCCATATGATAGACGTCCATCATGGTGATGTTTGCACGTGACATGATTTCACGGGTCATTGCGTTTATTAGAAGCACTCTCTGAATTGAAAGTAATTTTTGAATAGAATATACTTGAACTGCAAGAAAATCAAGTTTTTTCATCAGCGATTTTCATTTCTTAATAAATCTTTATAAAGTATTTCTTGCCTTGAGTATTTATCACAAACCCGTTTAATTTTGAAACATTGTTTTGCGCTCTGAAATCTATCTCAGTTAAAATCAGAATAAAAGTTTAAGAAGAACAATACACGAACTTTCCATTTTTGACGATTTAATGACGATTAGGAGCCGATGATATCAACAGATTGTCAGAAATCTGCCATCCTCGGCTTGTTTCTATGTAAATTATTATTTTCTAAATAATTTTCATAGCAAATACTACTTATTTAGTTTGTTGATTGATTTAGTATCACAATCTTTGTTCCGGAAATACAAATAGAAAGCCTAAAAATTCATGCAGAAGCCACCGCTTCACCAAGCAAAATCCTAAGAGCTGCAGCTTCCACGTGGAATGAGTGTAACGTGTTTGAAAGTGCTTACTTACCGGTTTAGTAATGAAACGAAACGTGCTGTGATGTCTTTGATTGGCCTTACTGTTCTCTAAAAATGGTGGCGTAGTTGTTTTGGCAATTACCTTGGCCATGTTTTCTCCCAACTGCTTCCTCAGAGTTTCAATTAACTCTGCTACGCCTTCCAGTAAACCTCGAATTTGCTCCATTCGCACTTCCATTATAATGTGAAGGCCCAAATTAAAGATGAATACGCTGTTTTTGTGTTTCATCGGATCAGAACGAAGCAGCCTTCTTAGTTCCTCGATGATTATTGTCCTGTTAAAATCCTTCCCATCATACGAATTGTCCCTCTTCTGTCCATAAGTGTAGTTCAACCACGGATAAGTCCACGTGTTCAACATTGTACACGTGTAAGACGTTCGACACAGTTTCCTCGTCCGTATGTAGTCATAGAAACCACGTTGCACAGAGTCCCCAAACACGTAAATATGCGCTTTTTTGTCTTCGTAAACAACGTCTTTTGCGGTTGGAAGTGAACTAATATAGCATGAATTCTTCCAATAACCGCACGCTGTAATAATGAGAGGTTCTTTGTTTGAATGTTTTACCGGTGGAAATGAGAAAGAGGGGAAATTGTAGAAAAACTGTTTAGTATGAAGTAAATAATTGTCGAAATTCGGTAGAAAAGGTTGATTCTTTCCTTGGTACGTCCCTAGAATGAAAGAAATAAAAACTATAATAACAAATAAATTTTTTTACAAACGCTTCAGCTTTTATTTTCCTATTTATCTATGTATTTCTTTATGTTCCTTTTAAAAGTTTATATAGGTTCTTGTGATTTTTAAATTAAATTCAGGAAAATTGTTCTTATAAGCAATGGGGTTTAATCAAAATTCACCTTTTATGAACCACCACAATGGAGGGTCGCGCACTCCATCGCATTGACTGTACTCTAGATTGACCGAAATCCGATATTCCCCGCCCTCTTGCAATCGAAACGCTCCTATATAAGTTCCGTTTTTCATGTCGTAAATTGGCACTGAGAAAGCTTCGGCACCGTAAACTTTTACAAACCAGAAGTCGCCACCGTAAGATTTGCTTCGGTTGTGATTATCTTTTGTTTGAATTCTGATAACGCTTTTCTCGCCAAAATAGATTTGTATCTTTGAATATGTAATGTTCGTATTGAAACTGTCATCTACAATTTTCGATTCCCAAGACAAAACATTTTTACAATCTCCTAATATCTCATCGTAACTTTGCTCTACGCATTGTGGGGCGAAATCTCCGTCAACCGAACCACATTGATGCCGTGTAGATTTCCCATATTCATTCGAAAACCATTGTACAGTCCAAAAACACATCACTGTCAAACACAGCAATGCAACTTTTTTGTAATTAAACAGCATGTTTCCAGTTTGCCAGGTGCAAAATCGATTTTCAGTTAATTCAAATTTGGTTACATGTATGTTCTGAAAAACAAGTAAATGTATTTTACCTAAAAATATCCATTTAACGCTTGTCAATCATGAAATTACAACATTGTTTCAATTGCGTTCAAAAACGTCACTTGATAAAAATAATGTGACTATAATCGGTGCAGTTTAGCAATAAAAGGATGTAACGTAATTATATAAAGTGTTTCATGCAAGAATGTCTTTCGAATCGAAGATAATATATACAGCAACTGCATGACGAGAAATTCTCTTTGTTCTAACCTTTGCATAATTATCAATAGATAATTTATTGTATAATTAATGAAACAAAAATACGTTCATGATTGTGTCTCTCGCGCCTGATTTGGTTAATCATATTGTAAAGCAAATTTCTTTGCTGTTTAAAAGATACAGTTAAAATGGAGTCTATAATAAAAGTTCCATTGATCGTGTTTCTCGACAGGAATTTAAAACCCTTACCTATCATTGTGTTAAGTGCATACATTTAAAGAGAAGCTTAGACATGTTAGTCATCCTTTTCAGTTGAACTTCCCAAATAGCTGAAAGCTAGATTTGTGGTTATGTCTGTCGATATTCAACCATACCAAATCGATGGACCTTCTCTAGTAAAAGAATTGATCATTGGAACTTTAAGTTTTTTTGTCTGAGTGTAGATAATTACATAAATATGCTACCTTTTATATTTAAACCTTTAAAAAACAGTTTCGATTGTACCACCACTATATATCGCAATCAACACTATATGTC
The DNA here is from genome assembly GCA_963930725.1 of Candelabrum cocksii. Lineage (NCBI taxonomy): Eukaryota > Metazoa > Cnidaria > Hydrozoa > Anthoathecata > Candelabridae > Candelabrum > Candelabrum cocksii. The sequence continues at coordinate 11,334,956 of OZ005678.1, read as the reverse complement.
GCAAACTCAACACTATATGTAGCAAACCAAGACTATATGTCGCAACAAAAAAAAGTATCATATTTTTTCAAAAATATTCAACATTACAAACAACTCAGATAATGAAGTTTAAAATATTGCGTTTGCTTTCAAATTTGGTAAGTTTACTAATTAAATGATTCTGATTTCAGACCAAGTACCAGAATTTGAATATTTTTACCTCTAATACCATATTTGGGCAAATTTGTGCCCAAAGTTTAAAATAGTCCGTTTGCTTTGAAAATTGGTAGGTTTACTAATTAAATGATGCTGATTTCAGACCAAGTACCAGAATTTGGATATTTTTACCCCTGATACCTTATTTGGGCAAATTTGGGCCTAAAGTTTAAAATAGTCCGTTTGCTTTGAAAATTGGCATGTACAATATATGTATATATAATCTAGTTACAAATTAGCATTTACATGACCATATATGTGTAAATGGTGTACAGACGTTTCGAAATTGACGATTCGAAAATGACGGTTCGAAACAATATTGTTTTACATTTTTTTATTTGAAATAATTTTGTTTTTCGTTTTTTAAAATTCTATTAACGTTTTTTAAATTTGCGAATCAATCACGTGGTGGTTTATCTTAGAACGTTATTACGGTTGCGGTTAAATTCATATAACATATAGTAGATTAGATTACAGAGGTAAATGTTTTGCGCATGCGCACGACGGTTGTGAATGATAACTTAAGGACAAAAATTCATCGTAAACAAAATTTTGAGCTGCGCATGCGCAAAACCAAATTTGCGAGATACTTATGATGGGAATCTGAAATTTTGCACCAAGAAGCATTGTCAATTTTGGTAAGATATTCTGGAAAAAAATTTTGAATAAAGTTAAAAATGTGGAATTTATGCGCCTTCAAGACCTGTTTTTCCTTAGTAACGTGTTTTTTCCCGTATTTAATACCGTAGTATTATCGAAATTTTTTGTTCATTGACCGGTGACACAATAGCATAGCTGTACATACACAAAAAATTGTTTTAAATATTCTTAATTAGAACGATCTATAGACGATTTAAAGTTACGCATGCGCACGTGCTTACGCTAAGTTGTGAGATTTGTAACCAGATCATTCTGATAGATATAGCTAAGTCTACCCCCCCACCAGAATGTGCTATAGGCCCTGATAAAGGAGGATAAACTGTTCAACCGGTACCTACTCCTTGTTCTATAAATGAAGAACTTAGCAATAAAATTAAAGCTGGGGGGAGTAACCAAAAACTTAGATTATTTAGTCTTGGAAAAGCCATATCAGGAGATCCTATTAACAATGGAACTAATCAATTTCCAAAACCCCCAATTAATACTGGCATTACTAAGAAAAATATCATTACTAATGCGTGTGCTGTAACAACTACGTTATAGATGTGATCATCACCTATCATTGAACCAGGTCCTGATAATTCTAATCTTATAATCATACTAAGACCAGTACCTATCATTCCTGAAAACACCCCAAACAGTAAATATAAAGTACCAATGTCTTTATGGTTTGTTGAAAAAATCCAACGTGATATTCATTTATTCATTATAAATTATTTTGTTTTCTATTAAATTGATTAAAGGCATAAAGATTATAAAATAAGAAAAATAATACATACTAGATATTAAACCTATGGTTGTATAAGGTTCTTCTACTGATTTAGACCCTATTCATGTTAAAATTAAAAAATTAAATATAAATATTCAATAAAATAATTTTGATAATGGTTTAAATAATATAGAATTAACTTTATTTTTAATTAAAAAAGGCAGTGTGAATAGGATTAGTATACTAAACACTAAGGCAATAACCCCCCCTAATTTATTAGGTATGGACCTAAGGATTGCATATGCAAAAAGAAAGTATCATTCTGGCATTATATGTGTTGGTGTAACCAATGAATTAGCTTTTATGAAGTTTTCTGGGTCCCCTAATATATTAGGTTTAAATAAGCTAATGTATAATAATAACACAATAATAATAATAAAACCTGGTAAATCTTTTGAGGTAAAATAATGATGGAAAGGTATTTTATCAGGGTTTGAATTAGTACCTGTTGGGTTACTAGATTCTCAATTATGCAAAAGTATCAAGTGAATTATGATCAACCCTATTAATACAAATGGAAATAAATAATGCATACTATAAAATCTTGTTAATGTAGCATTATTAACACTAAAACCTCCTCAAACTCATTGTACTATATCATTACCCATATATGGTATAGCAGATAAGAAATTAGTTATTACAGTAGCCCCTCAAAATGACATCTGTCCTCAAGGTAAAACATAACCTATAAAGGCTGTTAGCATCATAATTGCAAAAATAATTACACCTGAAATTCATAATGATTTTTTTGTGTAACTCCCATAATATAAACCCTTTCCAATATGAATATACACACAAATAAAAAATATAGAAGCACCGTTAGCGTGAATAGATTTAATAAAAAACCCATAGTTTACATCTCTAATTATATGGATTATTGAAAAAAAAGCTAATTTTGTGTCACTACAATAATGCATTGCTAAAAATATACCAGTTAATATTTGAATAACTAAACACAACCCTAATAAAGACCCAAAGTTTCATAAATAATTAATATTAGAAGGAGAAGGTAAATCTATTAAAGTAGAGTTAATAGGTTTTATTAATAAATTATATTTTCTTATTTTCATTACAATGAAATATTAATATAAGAGCTTAAGAGGATATACTTTAAAATAGAGTTAGTATAAAACCCAAGAATTAAAGTTAATAAAATTATTGGTAAAAAACTATTAAATTCCTGTATTGTAAAATCTCTAGGAAATGATAAATACTTAGAATTATAACCGAAAAATATTCTATTATATAAATATAAAGAATAGACTATTCCAATAAACACCCCTATACATAATAGAAACCCAGAGGCATAAGAATATTTAAAGGCTGAAATAATTGAAAGTAGTTCTCCTATAAAGTTTAATGTTAAAGGAAAAGAAATATTACCTAAGATCAGGATGAATGTAATAATAGATATAATAGGCATGGTAATTGCTAGACCTTTATAATACTTTATTATTCTAGAATGAAACCTAAAATATATAGAAGAGGATATCATAAATAACCCAGAACTAATAAATCCATGTGCTAACATCATTACTATAGAAGATATCAACCCCTCTAGAGAGTGGCAAAATATAGATAAAGTGACTAAACCCATATGGGATATTGATGAATAAGCGATTAATCTTTTTATGTCTATTTGCCTACAAGTACATAAAGCCCCATAAATTGTTGCAATTATGCTCAAAGTGATGAAAAAGGGGGTAAAAAACTCAGATGTAATAGGAAATAAAATGAATACAAACCTAATAAACCCATAACCACCTAATTTTAATAAAACACCTGCTAGTAAAATCGAACCAGATATCGGGGCTTCTACATGAGCTAATGGTAATCATATATGTGTTGGGATCATTGGTATCTTTACCAATAAACTTAAACTAAAGCCTATAAACAATCAAAATTGATAATAAAAGGGTATCTCTATATAGAACAAATATCTATAATCTGTAACCCCTAACAAACTATATATTTTAAAAATGCTTAATAACATTAAAATAGATCCAACTAACGTATAAAAAAAGAAATGGGGGAGCGGGGGCGCGCTGTTTGTGCTAGCGCCCCGCTTTGTGTTGGTGTGTGTGTCGGGGGGGGGGGGGGGGGGGGGGGGGGGGTTGTTGTTATCTTATAAATGGGAGTTCGTTAAATGTGTGGTGTGGTGGTGGTGATTGTAATGTTCATTCTAAAGTTTTGTAGTTTCTATTTTTATCTACCCCTCAACAAATAAATTTTTCTTCTTTATAAAATGCTTCATAAACAATATATACAAATATGATAATACCGACTATAGATATGATTGAACCTAGCGAACTAACAGTATTTCAGTAATAAAAACTATCTGGGAAATCAGAATACCTTCTAGGCATTCCAGCTAAACCTAAGAAGTGTTGAGGAAAAAATGTTAAATTAACACCTATAAAAGTAACTCAAAATTGAATTTTAGCTAAAACCTCATTATAATTAAACCCAGTTATTTTACCAAATCAGAAGTAAAATCCACCAAATATAGCAAACACTGCTCCTAGGGATAATACATAATGAAAATGAGCTACTACGTAATAAGTATCATGTAGTAATAAATCTAAGGAACCATTTGCTAGAACTATTCCTGTTAAACCCCCTATTGTGAAAAGAAATATAAAACCTATAGATCAAATCATAGGAGCTGATAGTCTAATTTTACCCCCATACATAGTGGCTATTCAGCTAAATATTTTTATTCCGGTAGGAACAGCTATTATCATAGTAGCAGCTGTAAAATAAGCTCTGGTGTCTACATCCATACCCACTGTGAACATATGGTGAGCTCAGACTATGAAACCTAAAATAGCTATAGCTAATTGAGCATAAACCATTCCTAAATAGCCAAATATTTGATCTTTTGATGAGAATATAGGAATAATTTGAGATATAATACCAAATCCTGGTAGGATTAAAATATAAACCTCCGGGTGACCAAAAAATCAAAATAAATGTTGATATAAAACAGGATCACCCCCCCCTGCTGGGTCAAAAAATGTTGTATTAAAATTTCTATCAGTTAATAACATAGTTATTGCCCCTGCTAAAACAGGTAATGATAGTAATAACAGAAAAGCTGTTACTAAAACTGACCAAACAAATAATGGCATTCTATCAAAAGTCATTCCTGGGGATCTCATATTAAAAATAGTGGTAATAAAATTTATAGCCCCAGCAATAGAAGAAACACCAGCACAATGTAAACTGAATATAGCTAAGTCTACCCCCCCACCAGAATGTGCTATAGGCCCTGATAAAGGAGGATAAACTGTTCAACCGGTACCTACTCCTTGTTCTATAAATGAAGAACTTAGCAATAAAATTAAAGCTGGGGGGAGTAACCAAAAACTTAGATTATTTAATCTTGGAAAAGCCATATCAGGAGATCCTATTAACAATGGAACTAATCAATTTCCAAAACCCCCAATTAATACTGGCATTACTAAGAAAAATATCATTACTAATGCGTGTGCTGTAACAACTACGTTATAGATGTGATCATCACCTATCATTGAACCAGGTCCTGATAATTCTAATCTTATAATCATACTAAGACCAGTACCTATCATTCCTGAAAACACCCCAAACAGTAAATATAAAGTACCAATGTCTTTATGGTTTGTTGAAAAAATCCAACGTGATATTCATTTATTCATTATAAATTATTTTGTTTTCTATTAAATTGATTAAAGGCATAAAGATTATAAAATAAGAAAAATAATACATACTAGATATTAAACCTATGGTTGTATAAGGTTCTTCTACTGATTTAGACCCTATTCATGTTAAAATTAAAAAATTAAATATAAATATTCAATAAAATAATTTTGATAATGGTTTAAATAATATAGAATTAACTTTATTTTTAATTAAAAAAGGCAGTGTGAATAGGATTAGTATACTAAACACTAAGGCAATAACCCCCCCTAATTTATTAGGTATGGACCTAAGGATTGCATATGCAAAAAGAAAGTATCATTCTGGCATTATATGTGTTGGTGTAACCAATGAATTAGCTTTTATGAAGTTTTCTGGGTCCCCTAATATATTAGGTTTAAATAAGCTAATGTATAATAATAACACAATAATAATAATAAAACCTGGTAAATCTTTTGAGGTAAAATAATGATGGAAAGGTATTTTATCAGGGTTTGAATTAGTACCTGTTGGGTTACTAGATTCTCAATTATGCAAAAGTATCAAGTGAATTATGATCAACCCTATTAATACAAATGGAAATAAATAATGCATACTATAAAATCTTGTTAATGTAGCATTATTAACACTAAAACCTCCTCAAACTCATTGTACTATATCATTACCCATATATGGTATAGCAGATAAGAAATTAGTTATTACAGTAGCCCCTCAAAATGACATCTGTCCTCAAGGTAAAACATAACCTATAAAGGCTGTTAGCATCATAATTGCAAAAATAATTACACCTGAAATTCATAATGATTTTTTTGTGTAACTCCCATAATATAAACCCTTTCCAATATGAATATACACACAAATAAAAAATATAGAAGCACCGTTAGCGTGAATAGATTTAATAAAAAACCCATAGTTTACATCTCTAATTATATGGATTATTGAAAAAAAAGCTAATTTTGTGTCACTACAATAATGCATTGCTAAAAATATACCAGTTAATATTTGAATAACTAAACACAACCCTAATAAAGACCCAAAGTTTCATAAATAATTAATATTAGAAGGAGAAGGTAAATCTATTAAAGTAGAGTTAATAGGTTTTATTAATAAATTATATTTTCTTATTTTCATTACAATGAAATATTAATATAAGAGCTTAAGAGGATATACTTTAAAATAGAGTTAGTATAAAACCCAAGAATTAAAGTTAATAAAATTATTGGTAAAAAACTATTAAATTCCTGTATTGTAAAATCTCTAGGAAATGATAAATACTTAGAATTATAACCGAAAAATATTCTATTATATAAATATAAAGAATAGACTATTCCAATAAACACCCCTATACATAATAGAAACCCAGAGGCATAAGAATATTTAAAGGCTGAAATAATTGAAAGTAGTTCTCCTATAAAGTTTAATGTTAAAGGAAAAGAAATATTACCTAAGATCAGGATGAATGTAATAATAGATATAATAGGCATGGTAATTGCTAGACCTTTATAATACTTTATTATTCTAGAATGAAACCTAAAATATATAGAAGAGGATATCATAAATAACCCAGAACTAATAAATCCATGTGCTAACATCATTACTATAGAAGATATCAACCCCTCTAGAGAGTGGCAAAATATAGATAAAGTGACTAAACCCATATGGGATATTGATGAATAAGCGATTAATCTTTTTATGTCTATTTGCCTACAAGTACATAAAGCCCCATAAATTGTTGCAATTATGCTCAAAGTGATGAAAAAGGGGGTAAAAAACTCAGATGTAATAGGAAATAAAATGAATACAAACCTAATAAACCCATAACCACCTAATTTTAATAAAACACCTGCTAGTAAAATCGAACCAGATATCGGGGCTTCTACATGAGCTAATGGTAATCATATATGTGTTGGGATCATTGGTATCTTTACCAATAAACTTAAACTAAAGCCTATAAACAATCAAAATTGATAATAAAAGGGTATCTCTATATAGAACAAATATCTATAATCTGTAACCCCTAACAAACTATATATTTTAAAAATGCTTAATAACATTAAAATAGATCCAACTAACGTATAAAAAAAGAAATAAAATGCAGCTTTTATTTTTTCATCCCTAGACCCCCATAATCCAATCATTAAAAATATTGGAATTAATATGGTTTCAAATAGAATATAAAAACCTAATAAATCCATGATAGAAAAAATTATTATTAACAAGATCGAAACCATAAACATAAAAATATAATATTGTTTTATAAATTTATTATTAGAATTGAAATTTATCATAAAACTAATAGGAATTAATAATAAACTTAAACCAATGAATGTTATTGAAATCCCATCTATACTAAAACTAACCCCCCCCCCATATAAAATTGTTACTACTTAAGGAGTCTCATTTATATATTATAATTTCTTGAAATGTTTTATTTTTGTTAAATAGGACTAAAAAAAAGGAAAAAACTGTTATAGATAACATAGACCAAAATAAACTAATGTTAAAATAAGTTTCTTTTTTTCTATTTTTAATAAATATTAGGTTTAACACCCCTAAAATAGGGATTATTATAAAAATTTTTATAAACAATATTTAACGGGTAATCCTCAAAAACATCATAATAATGAATTCGTAATTAATATAAAACTTATACTAAAGGGTAAATAAGATTTTCATAATAAGGACATTAATTGATCGTATCTTAATCTGGGGAAAGATGTTCTTATCCACACGAATAAAAATATAAAACAAATCCCTTTAGGAATCAAATAAACCCCACCCATGAAACAAACCACAAACAACATAGACATAAAAATAATATGGGAATATTCAGCCAAAAAAAATAAAGCAAAAGACATCGAAGAATATTCTATATTAAAACCAGAAACTAATTCTGACTCCCCTTCGGTTAAGTCAAAGGGGGCCCTATTTGTTTCTGCTAAACAGGATATAAAAAACATTAAAGCTATTGGTCATAATGGAATTATAAACCATGTTGATTGAGTTTGAGCCTGAATGATATTAAATAAGTTCAATGACCCAGAACATAACACAGGTGAGAATATTATTATACCAATAGATACTTCATAACTAATCATTTGAGCAGCAGCTCTCAAAGACCCTAAAAATGCATATTTAGAATTACTAGACCAACCAGAAATTAAAATTGAATAAACCCCCACAGAAGATATACAAAATATAAATATAATAGTTAAATTAAGATCTATTAAAGAATAATTATTATAAAATGGTAGGATTGTTCATATTAATAAACTTAATAATAATGCTAATACAGGAGAAAACAAATATAAAAACAAACTAACATGATTTGGGATTATTAATTCTTTGGAAAAAAGTTTAACCCCATCAGCCAAAGGTTGTAGTAAACCATAAATGCCTATTATATTTGGTCCTTTTCTATGTTGAGAATAACCCAAAATCTTTCTTTCACTTAGAGTTAAATAAGCTACGGATATTAAAACAGGTATTATTAAAATAAAAAATTTTAATACAACTATAACTATAAACATAATTTAACCTTTAAGAATGTTTAAAATTTTTATTGATAAAGAACCAGTATTCTTATAAAAAGCTATCATTACTGATAAACCTATAGCAGATTCAACCGCAGCTATACAAGTTATATAAATAAAATAAAAGTGACCTATAATTAATTCATTATAATAATTATTAATAATATAGCCCACAGATATAGAAATAAGGATTATTTCAATACAAATAAGAATAATTAAAATATTAGATCTATTTAATAATATACCAATAAACCCCAAAAATATTATAAATAAAAATATTAACTCTAAATTAATTATTCTCAATCCAAACCTCCAAAATATCATTCATAAATTAAACCCCCTATCAACACTACAATAAATAAGTATACCAACAACTGAGAATTTGTATATAAAGAGTTAGAAATTACTGACCACGGAAATAAAAGAACAATCTCTAAATCAAATATTAAAAACAAGATTCCTATTAAAAAAAACCTAATTGAATAAGGCTCTCCAGGGATATTAAAAGGATTAAAGCCACATTCATATATAGATACTTTCTCCTTATCAGGGGTTTTATTTACTAAAAATAAAGAGGCTACAGAAATTATTATAGTTATTAATAGGCTTAAAAAAATAAAAATTATCAATATTATATTCTCATTCATGAATTGTTCCTTTTATGTTGTTTAAAAATTATTTGTTTTATAGAATTAGGGTTTTTTTCTAGTGTTAGAATTATAACCCCTATCATAGATACTAATAACATAAAACTAATTATAATAAAAAACCCATAATTTAAATAAACAATCAACCCTAAAGATTGTATATTATATAGATTTTCTGTATTAAAATAATTAAGATCAATACTATTTTTAAATCTAATTAAATCATAATTTATAAACAAATTTAAAATTAAACAAAATGATAATAATAATAAAGATGGGGTTAGATGGCTAATTGAATCAAGCTTTTTTAATTGAATTATATTCACCATCATAATAACAAATAAAAATAATATAGTTATAGCCCCAATATAAATAATTATGATTATAAAAGGAGAAAAATCTAAATTTAAAACTAATAAAATTAAAGAATAGCTTATAAATAATAAAACCATTCAAAAAACAGAATGAATTGGGTTAATTGAATTAATAATCATTAAACAAGAAGTTATAATAAAAAAACTAAAAACTAATATTAATTGATCCATATTTACAGGAAAAAGTTCCCTTTATCCCACTATGTTACGACTTACTTTACCTAAAATGGTAAAGGCGACGGGCTATTTGTATTCATATTTTAACTTATTCATTTGTTCTTTATTTAACAAATTACTATTAAATCCTCTTTTAAGTTAGTATTTCAATTAACTCTTTATATGTATTAATATAATTATTGTAGCACATAAAACCCCAAATTTTAAGAGTCATAATATTTGACTTAATCCTGTAAAGGGTTAAATTTAAACAATATATTTAAATTAAAGACAACCATGCAACATCTGAATAATCTAAATTTGGTAAGGTATTCCGCGGATTATCGGATTAAGATACATACTCCTCTAATTAGTAAATAAACAACCAAAATTTTTGATTTTCATTTTTATAATATACTATTCAGGTTATTAATTAACAAAATAGTTTACTAGGGTATCTAATCCTATTTAACTCCTATTTCTTCGTGTTTCATTTGTATTTACACATATATAAATTTAAAAGCCTTGTTCATTCTACCAATTCAAAACTTTTTAATATGCTAAGAAATAAATTACACACAAACCTGTTTCTTTATTAAAAACTAATTTTTTAAGTATTACCGCGTCTGCTGGCACTTAATTTGACAAAATTAATTAAAATCACCATATCCAACTAAAATTGATTGTATAGAATTTTTTACTGCTGTATAATTTTTCTTTGTCACAGTAAAAACATGGCCAATGCTTTACGTCTTAAGAATAGGAATATAGTAATTTTCTAAACTTGATATAATACTCATTTATCCGCTTTCGCTAACATGTATATATAAAAATAATATTTTTATTTCTTCAAAATCAAAAGAAACTATATTTTAAATAAAAATACAAGAGAAAATAATATAAATAAGAATATATAACCTGAAATTTTACCAAGATAAAACTTACTTAAAGTGTTAGATAATGTTTTTATAAAAGTTAAAGCCTTATAAGGCCCAACATGTTCTATAATTTGATTATCTATCAATTTATAATTTATTGTATAACCAATATCAAAAACTTTAGTAACTATGTAATAATTAAAAATAAAATCAAAAAATCAATTGAATATAAAAAAATAGTAAAATTTCTTTAAGAATTTATTAAAAAATAAAATTCAATTCTGCCTTAATAAATAAATAAAAACAATAGATAAACCTACACCGCAAAAATTAATTATTAAAGGGCTAAATTTATTAATATTAATAACACTTAAAGGCATTATATCACCTAAAAATAAATAATTTAAAAAATAACCACTAGTTATACTAAACAAAAATAATATTGATAAAGATGAAATTATAACAATACCATTTTCATGAGAACTTTCCATCTCAAATTTAGATAAATTTGGATGGTTATAAAATATCATAAATATTAACCTAAAGGAATAAAAAGAGGTTAAAAATATTGACACTAGACCCAACAATAAACAAAAATAAAACTTATTATCATTAAATATTAATTCTATTAACAAATCCTTAGAATAAAACCCACTTAAAAAAGGTAAACCCATTAATGATAAAGAACCAAAAAATAAAAATATATAAGATACAGGTATAATTTGTTTTACCCCCCCCATAAATCTTATATCTTGGTTATCTGCTAAAGAATGAATTATTGAACCAGCACTTAAAAATAATAAAGCTTTAAAAAACCCATGATTAATTAAATGGAATAAACCACAACCATAATAAGAAAAACCACAAATCATTACCATATATCCTAATTGACTACATGTAGAATAAGCTATAACCTTTTTTAAGTCATTTTGGACAACACCTATAGTTGCAGAAAAAAAACAAGTAACAGAACCAATCAACACTATTATTAATAGTATTAATGGAACTTTTTCTAATAACGGGGAAACCCGAATAATTAAAAATACACCAGCCGTTACCATAGTAGCAGCATGTATTAAAGCAGAAACAGGAGTTGGTCCCTCCATAGCATCCGGCAACCATATATGTAACCCAATTTGGGATGATTTACCTATTACTCCTATGATTAATAAAACTGCAGAAAGACATAAAAACAAATTATTTTCACAAAAATTTATACATAAAAATATTTCACTAAATTCAAAAGTCCCAAACAATAACCAAATAATGATAAAAGAAATTATTAACCCTATGTCTCCTATTTTATTTACAACCATAGCTTTAACAGCTGATTTATTAGCTTGAATTCTAGTAAATCAAAAATTTATAAGCAAATAAGAACATAAACCCACACCTTCTCATCCTATAAACAACTGAACAAAATTAGAAGATAAAACTAAAACATTCATAAAACAAGTAAACAATGACAAATAAGATAAAAACCTAGGTAAATGAGGGTCATAATCCATATAAGAACAAGAAAATAAATGTACTACTAAAGACACTAAACTTATTAAAAAAACCATAATAGCACTTATGAAATCAATCTTTAAACAAAAATTTGAAAACAATAAACCCAATTCAAACCATTTGGTCAAATTTATTAAAATTATATTATTATTAACTAAAACTTCATTTATCAAAAAAATTGAGTTAATTACATTAATACTAATAAACAAACAAACAAAAATTTTAGAACCCTTAAAACCTAAATACCTCCCAAAAAACCCAATTAATAAACTAGAAAATAACGGAATAAAAACAACCATTAAAATCATTAAAATATAAACCTAAAACCTCAATACAAGATAATATTTAAAACATTTGGGTTTAAAATAATAAAAATAAATATATATATTAATAACCCATTAAATAAATACAAATAAAAATCATAATTATATTTGTTTCGTAAAACCTTTTCTCAAACCAAAAAAGAAGGTTTATTATGAAATATGGTTAAATTGATTAACCTTAGATAAAAACTAACAGATATTACTGACAAAACAACAACTAATAAAGATATCAATAAATAATCTGATCGAATTAAGCTTGTTAACAAATACCATTTTGGAAAAAACCCAAAAAAGGGGGGTATGCCAGATAAGGAAATGATTATAATTAGTAAACTAATACCTAAAACTATATCTATATTCCATAATTTGTAAAAATCAATCAAATAGTTATAATATTTTAAATCACTATTAATAATAATAATCATTAAACAAGCAAACATCAAATAATAAGCTATATTAAAAAATACAAAAACCTCATAATTATTGTAACCTAAAAAACTAATAGGAATTAAGATATAACCAAAATTAATTATACTACTATAAGCTAAAAGTCTTTTTATTTTAGTTTGATTAATTGCGGATAAAGAACCTAATATAATCGAAAACAAAGAAGAATAAATCAAATAATCACCCTTTAGAACAAGCTTAAATAGTATAACAACTAAGCTAATTTTAGGTAAGGTGGTCATCAAAAATATAACTTTATAATTTGAACCTTCATAAATATCTGGTAGCAAAAAATGAAATGGAAATACAGCTAACTTAAACAAAATGGAAATTAATAACATAATAAAACCAATATCATTATTCAGCAATACAAAATTTAACATATAAATATTAACTGATTTATTACACTTTAATAAGACCAACAACCCAATTAAAAATAAAGCTGATGACAAAGAACCTATAATAAAATATTTTAATCCACATTCTAACGATCTAATGTTATGTTTATTCTTAGCTATCAGAATTAATACAGAAAAAGTTTGTATTTCAACATTTAAATAAATAAAAAACAAGTTAGAAGAAAAAATTATTAATATTGAGCTAATAAATATTAAAAGTATTAATAATAATTCATCTTTTCTGTTTAAATAAAACACTTTAATCAGTAATAAATAAATAAATAAACTCAAAATTATAAATAAAATCATTCAATTTAAAGTAAAGATTTTAACAAGAATAATATAAAAACCAAAAAAACCTAACATATAAAAAAAATTTTTTGATTCAAAATTTAATAAAAATAACAAAAATAAGATAATTAATATAAAATTTATCATAATAATTTTGAAAAACCTAATCAAATAAAATTAAGAACCCCATCAATAAATAAAAACATACAAAAATAGTCATACAACATCTACAAAATGTCAATACCAAGAAGCTGATTCAAAGGTAAAATGACGTGAATCAGTAAAATGATTTCTTAAAAATTTTAAAAAACAAATCGATAAAAATATTGTTCCTATTATAACATGTAAACCATGAAAACCAGTTGCAACGAAAAAAATGGAACCATAAACTGAATCTGATATGTTAAAAGAACTTTCTTTATACTCTAAACCTTGTAATAAAGTAAATATTAAGCCTAAAAGTATCGTAATTAACAAAGAAGGATAAAAACCCTCTTTATTATTGTTAACTAAGCTATGATGAGCCCAAGTTACACTAACCCCAGAAGATAGCAAAATTACAGTATTTAATAATGGTATAGAAAACGGATCCAAAGCATTAACCCCTAATGGTGGTCAAACAACACCTATCTCTACTGAAGGAGAAAGACTACTATGAAAAAAAGCCCAAAAAAAAGAGAAAAAAAATAATATTTCAGAAACTATAAACAATAGAAACCCAAATTTCAAACCGAATAAAACTTTTCTAGAATGACAACCCTCAATACTTGATTCACTATATATATCAAAGAACCAAATAAACATAAAAATAATCAACCCTGTAATACTAATAAATAATGGAACATAAAACCCTAAATGAAATCAAGACACTAAACTTATGGTTAAATATAAAACCATAAATGCTAAACAAAAAGGCCATGGACTAGGGTTTACAAGATGATAAGGGTGATAAAATTTATCCATTAATGAAGTATTAAACTATCTTTTAAATAAATCACTATAAGCAAACAAAACACATAAGCTTGAATAACTAAGACAGCTATTTCCAATAAAACCATAAATATAATTACCAAAATAGGAAATAAACTAAAAAAACCACCAGAATAAAATAATATCTTAACCCCAAAATCTGATAATATGGATAATAAAATATGACCAGCTGTCAAATTAGCAGCCAAACGCATTCCCAAAGCTACTGGTCTAGATAAATGACTTACGAATTCTATTAACACTAAGATTGGAGACATAAATAAAGGAGCCCCATTAGGCATAAATATACTAAAAAACCTAAACTTAAAATTAACTAAACTATAAACTATAACCCCTAATCAAAAAATTAAAGACAACCCCAAAGTTATCGATAAATGAGTGGTTATAGGAAAACTATAAAGAAAAAACCCAAATAAATTAGCTCCTATTAAAAAAAAAAATAAAGTAATTAAGGGTAACAAAAAATATCTAAACCCCCCTAAATTCTGTAAAACAATTTCTTTTCAGTGTTCCAAAATCTTCTCAAAAATAAATTGAAATCTATTAGGTATTAGATTGATATTTATAAATAACACATTATAAATAATTAATATAATAAACAATATAATAAAGAAATCAGAAAAACATAAAAAAAACATATTTACAATTATGAAATGATCAAAATAACAAGACATTAGAAATAGAATAATAAATTAACTAGATTTTTTTTATAAGAAAACTTATCTATAATAGTTCGATTACTATTAGTTGAAGAACGAATTAATAATACATAAAACCACTTATATAAAAAAATACCTATTAATACAAAAAACAAAAAAATTAAAATTAAAACAACAGATAAATTAAAAAAGAATAAACATAAATCTAATTGAGACAAAATATTAAAAAGAAGAACATCAACTTAAAAATTTATCTTTAGATACAGAGCTTATATTTATAGGCATAAATGAATGATTAGAACCACATAACTCAGAACACTGCCCATAAAATTTACCAGGTCTATTAATATTCAAACAAATTTGATTCAATCTACCAGGAATGGCATCGACCTTACAACCCAAAGAAGGCACAGTTCAACTATGAATTACATCAGAACTAGTAATAATTATTTTCACTTCTGTATTTATAGGCATAAACAAACTATTATCAACCTCTAACAATCTTAAATCACCAATTTCTAAGTCTGATGTCGGAGTCATGTATGAATCAAAATCAATAACAGGAAAAAAATTAGAATACTCATAAGATCAATATCATTGATGACCAATAACCTTAATAGTTAGAGAAGGGTCTATATTTTCATCTAATAAATAAAGTAAATGTAAAGAAGGCAAAGCTATTATAATCAAAACCATAGCTGGTGTTAAAGTTCATACTATCTCTATAAAATTATTTTCTATTAGATATCTGTTATAATAATGGTTACCGATAGAACTTAATAATAACCAACCAATCAAAGAAAGAACTAATATAATAAAAACCATAATATTATCATGGAAAAAAATTAAATTCTCAGAATATAAACACCCACTATCCTGCAACCCTAACTGATTAGGTTCAGGCGAATCAAGACTAAAATCACTAAAAATTTTAAAAATATACAAATTAATACCCATATTCAAGAGATATTGGATTTGAACCAATACTAATAATTTTGAAGATTATTTGATCTACTTAATCAAATCTCTTAATAAAAATTTATCAAAATATTTTAGATGATTTCAAACATTCTTAAACAATATATCAAATAAATTAATAGAAATTTAATTCCTTTCGTACTATAAAACTTTGATAAAATTTATAATTGTAGATAGAAACTTTCCTGTCTCACGACGGAATGAACTCAAATCATGTAAGATCTTAGGGGTCGAACAGACCCACCCTTGATAAATTCTACACCACCAGGTAATCTTAATTCAACATAGAGGTGATAAACTTCATATTTAATAAGAACTTTAAAATAAAATTATCCTGTTATCCCTAAGGTAGCTTTTATTTATTTATCGTTTCAAGATTTTAAAAAAATAAAACGGATCATTATAGCCTACTAAAATAACTGTTAAATAAATTTATTATACAGTAAATAAAACATTATTACCCATTACTTATTTTTGTTACTTTTAAAAAACAATCGCCCCAATTAAACTACCAAATACTCAAATAACAAATATTTATAGTAAAGCTCTATAGGGTCTTTTCGTCTTACAATTTTATATAGCATCTTCACTATAAATTTAATTTAAAAAAATTTTTATTTAAGACAGAGAAATATTCGTAAAACCATTCATCCCCTCCACCAATTAAATGACAAATTATTATGCTACATTATTACAGTCAGAGTTACCGCATCCATTTAAAAATATAATAAATCAATTAAATTTAAACAAACTATTATCACTGGGCAGGTACCACTTATAATAAATTAATAAAAGCTATGTTTTTGGTAAACAGTCGATATTTAATTTGCCTAGTTCCTTAAATAAAATCAAATATTTATTTAATTCTTCTTGTTTTAGATTCATACTATAAATAAAAAAAATTTTTCTAGAAAATTTTTTAAATTTAACCCATAATTTAATTAGGGGTAGAATTACCTTATTCATAATATTCAAATAAGAACCGATAGAAATAAATCAATTCTAATAATGCTTATATTATCTGTTATATTTAAAATACTTAAAAATTTAAAATAACGTTCTACTAATATAATAGAATATAAAATGATAATTAATTAAATCACAAAAACTAATATTTTCCTAAAATGAGATACTACTAAATCTATAAAAAATGGCTAATTCTAAGCCTATTTATTTATTATCTAAATCAATAATTCATAAAATCTATAACATAAGATTTTGTAATTTCTAATAATTTTTAATACAGGATCTTATAACCCTATATATGAATAGTTTTATAAACTTCTTTACTAAAATAAATTTCGCAGAAAACCAGATATATCTAAACTCGATTGGATTTTCACCGCTAAACACAATTTATCTAAAAATTTTTTTCATTTAATAGTTCACACAAAATAAATTAACCATGTTTAGATCGTCTAGTTTCGGGTACAATTAACTAATAAAATTTATAAAAGCCTTAAAGCTCGCTAAAAAATTTTCTTATAAGCCCATTATACAAAAGGTAATTGTATAACAAAAGTAAACCCCAATATTAACTTATTTCCTTCACAGTACTTTAAATAAAAATGACTAATAATATTAAATTGTTAAAACAATAAAAATTTTTATGATTTCAATCGCCTATACTATCATATTATTATTACTATTTACTAAGATGTTTCAATTAATTATAAAAATTCTAATAAGAAAATTAATCATTACTATTTTAAATTATTAGTCTTTATAAAACCTATTAGAGAGTTTTTAATTTATAAAAAGGAGAATCGAACCCCTATATCTAGGTTATGAGCCTAACAACTTACCATTAGTTTATTTTATAATTATCTAACAGTAAAACAAACTTTTCCAAACAATTCACATCTACCATATAAGATAACAACAACCCCCCCCCCCCCCCCCCCCCCCCCCGACACACACACCAACACAAAGCGGGGCGCTAGCACAAACAGCGCGGGGGGAGCGGGGGCGCGCTGTTTGTGCTAGCGCCCCGCTTTGTGTTGGTGTGTGTGTCGGGGGGGGGGGGGGGGGGGGGGGTTGTTGTTATCTTATAAATGGGAGTTCGTTAAATGTGTGGTGTGGTGGTGGTGATTGTAATGTTCATTCTAAAGTTTTGTAGTTTCTATTTTTATCTACCCCTCAACAAATAAATTTTTCTTCTTTATAAAATGCTTCATAAACAATATATACAAAT
The DNA here is from genome assembly GCA_963930725.1 of Candelabrum cocksii. Taxonomy (NCBI): domain Eukaryota; kingdom Metazoa; phylum Cnidaria; class Hydrozoa; order Anthoathecata; family Candelabridae; genus Candelabrum; species Candelabrum cocksii. The sequence continues at coordinate 11,316,277 of OZ005678.1, read as the reverse complement.
ATGATAATACCGACTATAGATATGATTGAACCTAGCGAACTAACAGTATTTCAGTAATAAAAACTATCTGGGAAATCAGAATACCTTCTAGGCATTCCAGCTAAACCTAAGAAGTGTTGAGGAAAAAATGTTAAATTAACACCTATAAAAGTAACTCAAAATTGAATTTTAGCTAAAACCTCATTATAATTAAACCCAGTTATTTTACCAAATCAGAAGTAAAATCCACCAAATATAGCAAACACTGCTCCTAGGGATAATACATAATGAAAATGAGCTACTACGTAATAAGTATCATGTAGTAATAAATCTAAGGAACCATTTGCTAGAACTATTCCTGTTAAACCCCCTATTGTGAAAAGAAATATAAAACCTATAGATCAAATCATAGGAGCTGATAGTCTAATTTTACCCCCATACATAGTGGCTATTCAGCTAAATATTTTTATTCCGGTAGGAACAGCTATTATCATAGTAGCAGCTGTAAAATAAGCTCTGGTGTCTACATCCATACCCACTGTGAACATATGGTGAGCTCAGACTATGAAACCTAAAATAGCTATAGCTAATTGAGCATAAACCATTCCTAAATAGCCAAATATTTGATCTTTTGATGAGAATATAGGAATAATTTGAGATATAATACCAAATCCTGGTAGGATTAAAATATAAACCTCCGGGTGACCAAAAAATCAAAATAAATGTTGATATAAAACAGGATCACCCCCCCCTGCTGGGTCAAAAAATGTTGTATTAAAATTTCTATCAGTTAATAACATAGTTATTGCCCCTGCTAAAACAGGTAATGATAGTAATAACAGAAAAGCTGTTACTAAAACTGACCAAACAAATAATGGCATTCTATCAAAAGTCATTCCTGGGGATCTCATATTAAAAATAGTGGTAATAAAATTTATAGCCCCAGCAATAGAAGAAACACCAGCACAATGTAAACTGAATATAGCTAAGTCTACCCCCCCACCAGAATGTGCTATAGGCCCTGATAAAGGAGGATAAACTGTTCAACCGGTACCTACTCCTTGTTCTATAAATGAAGAACTTAGCAATAAAATTAAAGCTGGGGGGAGTAACCAAAAACTTAGATTATTTAGTCTTGGAAAAGCCATATCAGGAGATCCTATTAACAATGGAACTAATCAATTTCCAAAACCCCCAATTAATACTGGCATTACTAAGAAAAATATCATTACTAATGCGTGTGCTGTAACAACTACGTTATAGATGTGATCATCACCTATCATTGAACCAGGTCCTGATAATTCTAATCTTATAATCATACTAAGACCAGTACCTATCATTCCTGAAAACACCCCAAACAGTAAATATAAAGTACCAATGTCTTTATGGTTTGTTGAAAAAATCCAACGTGATATTCATTTATTCATTATAAATTATTTTGTTTTCTATTAAATTGATTAAAGGCATAAAGATTATAAAATAAGAAAAATAATACATACTAGATATTAAACCTATGGTTGTATAAGGTTCTTCTACTGATTTAGACCCTATTCATGTTAAAATTAAAAAATTAAATATAAATATTCAATAAAATAATTTTGATAATGGTTTAAATAATATAGAATTAACTTTATTTTTAATTAAAAAAGGCAGTGTGAATAGGATTAGTATACTAAACACTAAGGCAATAACCCCCCCTAATTTATTAGGTATGGACCTAAGGATTGCATATGCAAAAAGAAAGTATCATTCTGGCATTATATGTGTTGGTGTAACCAATGAATTAGCTTTTATGAAGTTTTCTGGGTCCCCTAATATATTAGGTTTAAATAAGCTAATGTATAATAATAACACAATAATAATAATAAAACCTGGTAAATCTTTTGAGGTAAAATAATGATGGAAAGGTATTTTATCAGGGTTTGAATTAGTACCTGTTGGGTTACTAGATTCTCAATTATGCAAAAGTATCAAGTGAATTATGATCAACCCTATTAATACAAATGGAAATAAATAATGCATACTATAAAATCTTGTTAATGTAGCATTATTAACACTAAAACCTCCTCAAACTCATTGTACTATATCATTACCCATATATGGTATAGCAGATAAGAAATTAGTTATTACAGTAGCCCCTCAAAATGACATCTGTCCTCAAGGTAAAACATAACCTATAAAGGCTGTTAGCATCATAATTGCAAAAATAATTACACCTGAAATTCATAATGATTTTTTTGTGTAACTCCCATAATATAAACCCTTTCCAATATGAATATACACACAAATAAAAAATATAGAAGCACCGTTAGCGTGAATAGATTTAATAAAAAACCCATAGTTTACATCTCTAATTATATGGATTATTGAAAAAAAAGCTAATTTTGTGTCACTACAATAATGCATTGCTAAAAATATACCAGTTAATATTTGAATAACTAAACACAACCCTAATAAAGACCCAAAGTTTCATAAATAATTAATATTAGAAGGAGAAGGTAAATCTATTAAAGTAGAGTTAATAGGTTTTATTAATAAATTATATTTTCTTATTTTCATTACAATGAAATATTAATATAAGAGCTTAAGAGGATATACTTTAAAATAGAGTTAGTATAAAACCCAAGAATTAAAGTTAATAAAATTATTGGTAAAAAACTATTAAATTCCTGTATTGTAAAATCTCTAGGAAATGATAAATACTTAGAATTATAACCGAAAAATATTCTATTATATAAATATAAAGAATAGACTATTCCAATAAACACCCCTATACATAATAGAAACCCAGAGGCATAAGAATATTTAAAGGCTGAAATAATTGAAAGTAGTTCTCCTATAAAGTTTAATGTTAAAGGAAAAGAAATATTACCTAAGATCAGGATGAATGTAATAATAGATATAATAGGCATGGTAATTGCTAGACCTTTATAATACTTTATTATTCTAGAATGAAACCTAAAATATATAGAAGAGGATATCATAAATAACCCAGAACTAATAAATCCATGTGCTAACATCATTACTATAGAAGATATCAACCCCTCTAGAGAGTGGCAAAATATAGATAAAGTGACTAAACCCATATGGGATATTGATGAATAAGCGATTAATCTTTTTATGTCTATTTGCCTACAAGTACATAAAGCCCCATAAATTGTTGCAATTATGCTCAAAGTGATGAAAAAGGGGGTAAAAAACTCAGATGTAATAGGAAATAAAATGAATACAAACCTAATAAACCCATAACCACCTAATTTTAATAAAACACCTGCTAGTAAAATCGAACCAGATATCGGGGCTTCTACATGAGCTAATGGTAATCATATATGTGTTGGGATCATTGGTATCTTTACCAATAAACTTAAACTAAAGCCTATAAACAATCAAAATTGATAATAAAAGGGTATCTCTATATAGAACAAATATCTATAATCTGTAACCCCTAACAAACTATATATTTTAAAAATGCTTAATAACATTAAAATAGATCCAACTAACGTATAAAAAAAGAAATAAAATGCAGCTTTTATTTTTTCATCCCTAGACCCCCATAATCCAATCATTAAAAATATTGGAATTAATATGGTTTCAAATAGAATATAAAAACCTAATAAATCCATGATAGAAAAAATTATTATTAACAAGATCGAAACCATAAACATAAAAATATAATATTGTTTTATAAATTTATTATTAGAATTGAAATTTATCATAAAACTAATAGGAATTAATAATAAACTTAAACCAATGAATGTTATTGAAATCCCATCTATACTAAAACTAACCCCCCCCCATATAAAATTGTTACTACTTAAGGAGTCTCATTTATATATTATAATTTCTTGAAATGTTTTATTTTTGTTAAATAGGACTAAAAAAAAGGAAAAAACTGTTATAGATAACATAGACCAAAATAAACTAATGTTAAAATAAGTTTCTTTTTTTCTATTTTTAATAAATATTAGGTTTAACACCCCTAAAATAGGGATTATTATAAAAATTTTTATAAACAATATTTAACGGGTAATCCTCAAAAACATCATAATAATGAATTCGTAATTAATATAAAACTTATACTAAAGGGTAAATAAGATTTTCATAATAAGGACATTAATTGATCGTATCTTAATCTGGGGAAAGATGTTCTTATCCACACGAATAAAAATATAAAACAAATCCCTTTAGGAATCAAATAAACCCCACCCATGAAACAAACCACAAACAACATAGACATAAAAATAATATGGGAATATTCAGCCAAAAAAAATAAAGCAAAAGACATCGAAGAATATTCTATATTAAAACCAGAAACTAATTCTGACTCCCCTTCGGTTAAGTCAAAGGGGGCCCTATTTGTTTCTGCTAAACAGGATATAAAAAACATTAAAGCTATTGGTCATAATGGAATTATAAACCATGTTGATTGAGTTTGAGCCTGAATGATATTAAATAAGTTCAATGACCCAGAACATAACACAGGTGAGAATATTATTATACCAATAGATACTTCATAACTAATCATTTGAGCAGCAGCTCTCAAAGACCCTAAAAATGCATATTTAGAATTACTAGACCAACCAGAAATTAAAATTGAATAAACCCCCACAGAAGATATACAAAATATAAATATAATAGTTAAATTAAGATCTATTAAAGAATAATTATTATAAAATGGTAGGATTGTTCATATTAATAAACTTAATAATAATGCTAATACAGGAGAAAACAAATATAAAAACAAACTAACATGATTTGGGATTATTAATTCTTTGGAAAAAAGTTTAACCCCATCAGCCAAAGGTTGTAGTAAACCATAAATGCCTATTATATTTGGTCCTTTTCTATGTTGAGAATAACCCAAAATCTTTCTTTCACTTAGAGTTAAATAAGCTACGGATATTAAAACAGGTATTATTAAAATAAAAAATTTTAATACAACTATAACTATAAACATAATTTAACCTTTAAGAATGTTTAAAATTTTTATTGATAAAGAACCAGTATTCTTATAAAAAGCTATCATTACTGATAAACCTATAGCAGATTCAACCGCAGCTATACAAGTTATATAAATAAAATAAAAGTGACCTATAATTAATTCATTATAATAATTATTAATAATATAGCCCACAGATATAGAAATAAGGATTATTTCAATACAAATAAGAATAATTAAAATATTAGATCTATTTAATAATATACCAATAAACCCCAAAAATATTATAAATAAAAATATTAACTCTAAATTAATTATTCTCAATCCAAACCTCCAAAATATCATTCATAAATTAAACCCCCTATCAACACTACAATAAATAAGTATACCAACAACTGAGAATTTGTATATAAAGAGTTAGAAATTACTGACCACGGAAATAAAAGAACAATCTCTAAATCAAATATTAAAAACAAGATTCCTATTAAAAAAAACCTAATTGAATAAGGCTCTCCAGGGATATTAAAAGGATTAAAGCCACATTCATATATAGATACTTTCTCCTTATCAGGGGTTTTATTTACTAAAAATAAAGAGGCTACAGAAATTATTATAGTTATTAATAGGCTTAAAAAAATAAAAATTATCAATATTATATTCTCATTCATGAATTGTTCCTTTTATGTTGTTTAAAAATTATTTGTTTTATAGAATTAGGGTTTTTTTCTAGTGTTAGAATTATAACCCCTATCATAGATACTAATAACATAAAACTAATTATAATAAAAAACCCATAATTTAAATAAACAATCAACCCTAAAGATTGTATATTATATAGATTTTCTGTATTAAAATAATTAAGATCAATACTATTTTTAAATCTAATTAAATCATAATTTATAAACAAATTTAAAATTAAACAAAATGATAATAATAATAAAGATGGGGTTAGATGGCTAATTGAATCAAGCTTTTTTAATTGAATTATATTCACCATCATAATAACAAATAAAAATAATATAGTTATAGCCCCAATATAAATAATTATGATTATAAAAGGAGAAAAATCTAAATTTAAAACTAATAAAATTAAAGAATAGCTTATAAATAATAAAACCATTCAAAAAACAGAATGAATTGGGTTAATTGAATTAATAATCATTAAACAAGAAGTTATAATAAAAAAACTAAAAACTAATATTAATTGATCCATATTTACAGG
>OZ005678.1:9802428-9816684 GCA_963930725.1 Candelabrum cocksii | reverse complement strand
CATTTTCTACTTCTCGCGGTAGGGAGTTCCATTTGTCGATCACCCTCATCGTGAAAAACGATTTTCGCATTTCTAGTCGACAGTATTGCTTCGTCAACTTGTACTCGTAACCGCGTGTGTATATTCGACTCCCTATCTCTCGAACATCGACGCACATTTGTAGTTACCGTGTAACCATTGATAGACCTCTATTAAATCACCTCGTGGTAGGCTATATCTCATGCTTGACATATTGAGTTTAACAAGATGTTCGTGGTATGGAAGGTTACGAAGAGTGAGGATCATTTTCGACCCACATCTCAAGGTATTTTCCAACTGGTGCTTGTCGCGGAGGACTCGGAGATTCGTTATCGAGGCGCAATAATCTAAATGAGGACGGACGAAGAAGAGTCGCTTGAAGGAGGGACCATCAAGGCTGACAAATGTTCGTCGAATCAGCCCGGTCCGCTTTATTTACTTGTGTCATTGTGTATGCTCCGAGAATTTTAGCCCCTTGTCCACTCGTATCCCGAGGTCGCGTTCACTCATTGACGCTTTGATACGAATATCGTTTGATGTGGAAGGATCGTGCATTGTGTAGTGATGTTGCTTGTTATTAAATAATGGAGTAGGGAAGATTTTTTATAGTTTGACCTCAACTTCATTCGTACGGGGAGTTACTGTCCGCTTTATAGAGATTTTTCCATGAGATTTTGACCGCAAGTTCATTCGTACAGGGAGTTACTGTCCGCTTTATAGAGATTTTTCCATGAGATTTTGACCGCAAGTTCATTCGTACAGGGAGTTACTGTCCGCTTTATAGAGATTTTTCCATGAGATTTTGACCGCAAGTTCATTCGTACAGGGAGTTACTGTCCGCTTTATAGAGATTTTTCCATGAGATTTTGACCGCAAGTTCATTCGTACAGGGAGTTACTGTCCGCTTTATAGAGATTTTTCCATGAGATTTTGACCGCAAGTTCATTCGTACAGGGAGTTACTGTCCGCTTTATAGAGATGTTTCCATGAGAGTTTGACCGCAAGTTCATTCGTGCAGGGTGTTACTGTCCGCTTTATAGAGATTTTTCCATGAGATTTTGACCGCAAGTTCATTCGTACAGGGAGTTACTGTCCGCTTTATAGAGATTTTTCCATGAGATTTTGACCACAAGTTCATTCGTACAGAGAGTTACTGTCAGAAATCAACTTGCCATCTTACTCTCAGTATTGTTATCCGAATTTAAAAAAGGGAATTTAGATATATTAACGTAACATTTAAACACGTAAACCCCATCGAAGTCGAAACCACCGAAAATGATTTATGAGATTTTCAATCATTTCGTTAATGTTTTCCTTGTTATGTTATGCCTGTTTGACCATTTATAAACAACATCCACAGTGTGAGCTATTGTTGAAAACAAGAATACTTCTGTTTCAGTCATTTTGGTTATGCTATAAGAAGCTCACATGCGCACATTAATGACGTTCAATCTTGTTTGCCAGGTTTCCGTTTTGCCTGGATTCCATCAATTGCCTTTTTTTGTTGAGCTGTTTACTTTTTGATTTATAACTCTCTCAACCTCAACTGTCTGTGGTGCACTTTGAGTTCTTTCTCGCCTTCTTACTTTTTTACTCATAACATATCGATTGTCATATTCTAAGCCGCAAAAGTGTCTCTTGCATGAAGATGCAATTACTACCACACTTCATATTTCAATCGGCAAGTCTTCTAACAAGTTCTACTCCGGTGACTGTCAGCTATATCACGGAATATTTTTTGCAGCACGAATCTTTTCTATTGATCCAAATACTTTGTACAACACTTTTATACATATCCTCCGTTCTGAATATAGCAAATCATTCCATTAACTGAATGTAACTTTAATAGCCATGGATGGACGCTGGATGATAAAACGAAAGAAAATTGAGAAATCTATATTTTGCGATTTTCGGGAATAGGAACTGCCGTGTGGTTTAATGTAATTCTGAGATGCTTTTTCATCAGGGCACTTTGGTTTCTGAAGAGTTTTGTCTATTAAAAAAATAATTTCTAATAACTGAGAAAACCAATTCTTAAACGTTCTTTAATTTTGAGGACAGGTTATTGTTTAACCCGGGGTGGCAACCCCTGACCACTGGCCCACTTTTTTGTTTAATGGAATAAGGTATACTTGTAGCCCCTTTCTAAAATAACATATTTTCTTGGTAAATAGCTTTCTTGAATATTATACACAACACGTTGTTTAGAATTCTCCTCGGAGACATGTTGTCTTGTTTTTGAAAAACGCAAAGTTTTTACCATACTTACAAACGAAACTAGTCTGTTGTTTAACGTCTCACTTCAAAGAGTCACTCCCCAAAAAAACAACATTTTTTTCGTCAGTCTGACTGGTGAAACGAAACAGTACGGTCTTGAAAGTTAAAACTAAAGACAAAAGATGTTCAAATTGACTGTTAAATTAAAATGGAAACATGATTTATAATTATAAAGTCTAATTGCGTTAAATAATTTTGTTTTAAAAATCATACAGAAAAATAGACTTTAGAAAGCGCGTGTCAACAAAAAAAATATTTTTTCGCACCACAAGCGAAACAAAAGTCAATAATATCGGTACATCGCACAGGGCGAATGTTAGTTAAGACTGTACTTACTAGGATCATTTCTATAGTGAGAGTCTTGCTTGTTCTTCACTATGAAGACACACACAACAGCCACGATGATGAGCTGCAGTGTCCTTCTCTGAGCGCGAAGCTTGAGTTGTTACTCAGCCTTAGCGCTAACTAGCTTCTCATTGATGAACGTTCCTTCCTGCTCGTTAGTGGTGGGAAGGAGGAGATGGATGCCAGCTGAGTGGTTTAACCAGATTTCATTTTAGAAATAAACCAATTTGAGAACGTTTGAACGATGAAATGAATCTATATATTGCAACTACAATAATACGACAACTTCGCCCGATATCGTAGTCACGCAGAGAAAGTGGCTGGTTATTTGTATTTACAATTGCTATTCAAATTGCTTATGTCTTTATTTTCATATAGGTACAAACTTGCAAGGAGAAGCTTCTCTAGATCTGTGATAGGAGAGAAAATGAACGAGATTAAGACCGTTTGGATAGCTGGTGTCATATTCAAAGTGTTACCAGCTATTTTCATTGAAAAGACAAATCATGACATGTTATAAAACTAGTTTTCTGAAAATCTATATAGAGTCTATACATAAACTAACTTAACATAAAAGCAAGCACAACGGAAGATAAATGCATTATATAATGATCTTTGTTGATCAAATTGTAAAATAATAGAGAAATAGACAATTATAAAATCAAACACTTCTTTTATTTTCGTTAAGGTGTTTCGGCTATGACCATCGTCGTTATCTAAATAAATTTTACAAGATCTCGTGTTTAAATACTGAAAATAAAAGTGCTTTGTAATCACAACAAGAGACGCCAAGAGGCGACATAGCCCGCGCGAAAATGCAAAGATAAAGGTTGCTGGACCTAAAAATAATAATATAAAAAGCGTGGTTTGGTAGACAAAAGCCTTGATTAAATTCTTTAAAGTTACTTGCACATTATAAATGTTTACATTCTGAGCACCGTCGAAGAGCTCCTCCGTTGTGTTTGCGTAAAGTACCTAAAATCTGTTAGATGATAGAAAAGTTGCATTTCAAAAGCCCTTGCGTAACCGCGGGCTAATTACGAATGTAAGGAATGTGCGAAGAGTAGGCTGTGGACAGAATAAGAGAGGCGAGAAGTGAATCTCTAACGAGGATAGATAGTTGATTGATAGCGAGCTGGTTCTTCCAATTAATGTGTAGATATTCTATTATATTAAGACATTAGTATCAATAATAGTAAAAGAATCTTTAGAAAATGAAGTGAATCAACTTTGTTGGAATGTAGGTGTTTGAAAGTGTAATTAATGCGTAGATATGATTTCCCGAAATAAGACGCAAATATTCAAAACAAAAAATTTCTGTGTTTGTTTAAAACATGACAAGTCCCATTTAAACAACTAGCGATCCATTTCCGATGGAAGTTGAAAATGCTTTATTAATCGTTCCCTCGATTGATTTCGACACAGCTTCGTCTGTCACGTGACTCCGTCCTAGACTGAATGCGTTCCACGTTTTTCTTCTTTCGAGGTTGAACGACGCACTTGGTTTTTCGGGTTCCATAGAAAAAGCCTTTCTTATTGGTTGTTTGACCAATGTCGGCGGAGTTTGCTGTTGATTACGGTCACACTTTCCTTAAGAATAAATTATGAAGCTTGTTTTATTTGTCTAGAAATTACTTATTGCAAGAAAGGAGGCTGGAGGAAAAAATCTGGCTCCGGAGGGGACTGGAGAAGAGGCTGGAGAGGGCCAACTTTTTTAGCAAAATAATAAAAATTATTTTATTTTTGTCGTTTATTTTTGCTTTTATCATCTTTTTAATTTCATTAAACCGAAAACCTTCAAACATGAAACATTGTTTCCACTGTTTTACACTAATTTATTATTGCATGTATTGAGCTGGTCGATGTGGATTCTGAAATATATTTCCAGTAAGTATCGAAAGTTTCACCGTTGACTTTGGATATCCATATTTTTTATTTTACATATAAAATCTTTAGCTTGATTATATTTTACATCGCTTTTAAATTTTTAACCCTCGAAACAAAAAACATTTTTCTTGACACTTTTGTGTTTTCTGGTTTTCATCCATTTTTCCGGGTTGTTGCGGATCTTTGGGGCTTGAGTTGAAACCTCAGGGGATTGCCCTATATGTTGAAAAAATAGGGTCTGAGATTGGAACATTGAAACAACTTTTATTTTACCAATTTTGTATACGTTTTTATTTATTTGAGAGAGTTTTTTCTTGCTAACCAAAACTTTGCAATTATCCCATAAATGTGGCCCAATTAACCTGTCAAACAGTTCATTGGGCCACAGTAAAATTATTAAACATTAAATTCGTTAAACGCTGTTTTTATCCGTTATCGTTGTAGTTATTGCAACCTGGTTTCTATAACTCTCTTCAAAACATTACTGAATTATCTTCATCGTTCGTGAGGCCTATTCTCGAATACTGTATTACAGGTTGGTACCCATTGTTAGCGAAAGACAAAGTTCCACAAACCAATGATTCGTCATAGCAAGTCGAACAATGGAATAAAACGTTTTCAAGGAGAGGTTCTAAACTGGTCCACGACTTTAACATACAAACCATATGATGGATGTTTAAGAGTGTTAGACTTTCCGTCAATGAAGTATCGGCTTGAAAATTCGCAGACTAGAAGCCACAATCTCAAACTTTCTTTTGCTATTTTTATTATTTGTTAAAAACTTTCGCGCTTATCTATCTATTTTCAATCAGGCTAACAGGCTAATTGACAGGCTAATTGACAGGCTAATTGACAGACTAACAGGCTAATAAGCCTATATTGTAATGCTTCAATGATAGTAATAACTATACGTGCTTTCACGGCTAATCTAGAAAATCTTTCTTCGCCCAAACTGAGATGGGCTCTCGACTAAACACTCCTATCAACAATATAACGCGTCTCGTTACAAAATATCCCCCTTTGCCTTTTACAACTTCTTTTTTCTTTACATGAAGAAGTCTAGATTTACCTTGAGTTATGATCACATTCAAAACCGGGGGTTTATTTGCATCAATTTTGTGCGCAATCTAAAAATAGACAACGCGTTAAACATCCTTCAGAAATACCCTCTGTTGTTTAACTTACCTTGCTGTTAATCGTGTTGCTAGAAAGGCAATCTAGAAGAATCAAATGCCCATGTTAAATCCATATCGGCAAATAACGATGGCTACCTGATTGTATGACCTCATTATCTTCCTTTTCCTTTCTTTTCCTGCCAACAAAGCATAGATAGTTAGTGATAATTACATAATCTTTCCGTAACTTCTTCTGTTTACTTTTCGTTTTAGCAAAGAGACGTTAAGTACACATTCTTATGAAAATGTGGATGTCATAATACCGTTTAAAGAATCCAGATTTCGGATTAATTCAAACATATTTATTAAGACGTTAGTTAAACTTTTTAAAAAGAAGCAACTCGGCAAGAAAATTAACAAAGAATTTATTTTCTACAACTTGAGTTCAATTCGCCGCATCCTGATGATTAGTCAAAAAATGAAAACTTCATGACTATCCGCTGAGATGACCCGTAACCTGAAAATCCGAACAAGACAAAGAAGATTATGGCTAGGAGAACTTTGACTGATTTAAACGTAGCCACAGGAAAAATTCCAGCTTCTTCCAATTACCAGGAAACTTAAGGAATTTAATAGATGGCGGTTGGTAATTTTGTTTCTTCCCTTAGCGTAAGCACAAGCTGCTATTTACGGAATTTTCCTACCTTTGAAAAAATACCATATCAAATGACTTCATAGGGAACTGCCATTTTTGTTTTATTTTCTCCTTTGTTGCATAATCGCATCCCACATTTGACTTTGCGAAAGTTGTCGTATTATTTATCAACGGCGCATTGTCAACCCGACGCGGATTCCTCAATTTAGACTGTTGCCTATACGAACTAGCAGAGAGCATTATGGCGTGTTTCCTCGGCATAAAATGTCGATTTTCTGTCGCATATGTGCCAATACATTTCTTTTTAGATGACAGTATTGGAAACAAATAAATATCGGAAACCTCTATCAAAACTGTGTTTTATATGATTAAAGCCCTTGCGACAACCTCTTTACCAGGTCTTTTCACGATGGTTCACGTTTCATTCATAATGATGGTTCATTTAAAGTTGTATGCGCGTGCGCGTGCGCATGCTTATTTGTTTATTTCAAACCAGCATAGTTGTATGCGCATGCCTGCGTTTGTTTCCGATTAGACTACAAGAAAGCCTTTCAAAATTGATGTTGGCTTTCTATTAAAGCTTTCCCGGAATGAATTTTATAAATCTGTAGAATAATTAGCTCTCAATTAATGGCACTTTAAAAAGTATCTTCTCTTATTCCAACGGAAATACGATCCTATATTCATCTACCACAGATTTAATAAAACAGCGAAAACGTTTGTGCGCATGCTCCATCGATCGATTAAATACATACAAAGATAAAAATTGTTTACGATTATATGAGTAAAAATGACGCAGGTAAGCAAAATACTTTTCTTTGTGCAATAAGTTAGATGCAAATCTGGAAGCAACAGAAAGGAGGATATGCCACATGCCCCGTGCACGTGCCCGTACACGTGCGACGTCTCTTATTTAACTCTTATGTAACACCGGCGAACTTCGTTTATTCTTCCAAGCTTGCTCTAGATTCATTCATTTCCAAATCACGCTTTTGAATGTCATCCATGACGCATTTAGCCAGATTTTTAATTAAACCATCAACCTCGTTGTCTTGAGGTAAATGACTCATAGCCCAATCCACCTTGTCGGAGACTGTTTTAAGACCTTTATCAGAGCAATAATTAATTTTACCTAGTAGCAACCAGTTGCAACCAGATTCCTTTATTGCTGTTGAAAACAAATCCTTTGTCTCTGATTCTGCTAACTCTTTCATCCCTTCAAAATCCTTCAAACTTTTCGAATGACATTGCACTTCCTGCCAAAACTTCTTCATAATGTGAAAGGCATTCTTCACTCTACCCAAAGATTTGATCGACAATTCCAACGATGTCACAGCTTTGTTGATTTCATCCTTGTTACCATGGTGATCTTTTAACTTGCAGATTATCGCAGCCACTTCAGCATTAATCTCGCTTTGCTGTTTAATCAATTCCAACTTCAACTTTTTTGCTTCCCTAGCCGCATCGTGAGCTTTTAAAGCGTTGTTCTCGTATTTCCTCTCCAAACGAGACATAAAAGGCATAAACGTTGCCCAGAAATGTTTATTGTCATTACTGGATTCAATATCTTCTTGTTTCTTTATTTCCATTGTTAGCTGTGTTAACTGTGACTGCACTCCCCGTAAATGTTCTTCTTTTTTCGCTTGCTCAATCTCTTCTTGACGAGATTTTTCCTGCAGCGCCTTTTTCTCTTCTTCAGAGTCGGCTCGAGTGTTATTAGCTTCAAGCAACACCTTTTTTGACAACACAACAAGATCGTCAGATTTCTTGAGTAAGCCATCACACGCAACGATCATTTCTCCCGCCAATTTAGTGCATTTCTCAATCCAGGTAAAGGTCTTATCAATGACGTTCCTCTCAAGAAGATCTTCCATGATTTGATGGTACTTCAACGCTGTCAATGACGTATTCATAAACGATCTTGTTGCCCTTTCTGAGTCCTTCATCAGGTCCTGGTAGTTGCTCAACAGCTCTAAAACGCCAGTGCTACAATGGAATCTTTTTGATCCTGCATAGGCCAACAACAACATGTCACTGACGGTCGCTAATGTGTGTATGATTTCCTCAATATCCACAGAGTAATGCATTTGACGAAAGTTCTGCACAATACGGTTGATTTCTGGTTTCTCACAAACGCTTACCAGCTGCTCTCCAGTTTTAATGTTAAACAAATTCGATTCTTGCAACGCCATTTCACCTTGTGACATATAAAGAGGGAGAATATTGGTGTTTTTATTTTGTTTTTTTGAAAAATTAATATCTTATGAAATTTGAAACCGAAAGTTTGTCGAAAACATAGTTTGGTATTATGCATGCCAAAATCGTTAAGAAATCATCAAAAACTGTCGCAATAATACGCGTTGTACCTTGTAGTTAAGATCTTCCTTACAACCCCTACAAAAATGTTGTGTGTTGACTGTTTCTCGTTAGACAGCAGTTAAGGTAAGGCAATGAACTGAGAAATACGGATTAGTGCCATTCAACGCCTACAAAACTTTCTTTGTGAAGTTTATAATGGATTCAATAAGTCGGACTATCGTTTCAATTCATAAAACGAAAGCAAAGGAAAATAGGCTGAACCAATGCTTCTCTCAAAACATAGATTATCTTCTATATTATGCCAATATATCAGACATACAAAATATGAAATACGAAATAAATAAATATAAAATACAAAATAAATAATAATAATAATAATTTATATAATATAAAATACAAAATAAATAATAATAATTTATATTATAATGTAAAATACAAAATAAATAATAATAATTTATATAATATAAAATACAAAATGCGAAAGTTTTCTGAATTGTTTTTATGCCTACAAAAGGAGAAATCAATATTAATAGAGAGATTTGAATGAAAATTGATAGAGTGATAAATGGATACAAAAAGTCTGATTTGAAGAATCATTGTTATTATCAGAATTATTCAATAGAGGAAAAATGGAGGTCAAAATCAAAATTTATTTTTTAATTACTAAGATAATTTGAGATTTTCAAAATAACAAATTCTTTTCGACTTCTTCTTATGATCTAGTCCTCTGTTTACGCGGAAAAAGCAACAAACTAGTGATGACCCATAACACGATTTCATGACATATACTCACTGACTGTTATAACAAAAGAAAGTCGTCGTAATCCGTTTTAACAATAACAAAAGCAATGTATAAAATATGGGCTTGAATATTGAGTGACATTTCACACCCTTAAATGGAATATTCCATAGATATTCCATTTATTACCAACTTTTGAAAATGAAAAATTAATAGCTTCTACCTTGAGTCTCTGCGCTTATTCAACATCACTGTAATAATTATCATAATTAACGATATTCCAGCGCTCGCTGCTGCTATGGTTACGATGATGTCATTGTTGCCATTAGTTACTTTTCCCAGCGCGTGTCTGTTTATTGGGATGGCGGGAAATGGCGATCGTGGGAACGTCTTTTTAAATTAAAATAAAAACGGTATTAATAAGTGGATATTTATATATATATTTTTCATATTAGCGAGGATGTTGTAGGTCGATTCAAACGTCTTTAGACCAAGTATTATCACCGAATGATTATCATGCACTTCTTTTTCAATTTCATTCGAAAATTTCAAACAGGTAAAGATTAAATAAATCCAGAAAATTGATAAATTCTTGCCCAGCTACAGGAAGACTTCAGAAATTGTTGAAGACCAAATATATAATTGTAACATTAGTGATGAATAAATACCTGCTAACCAGAAGTTCATAATTTTTTATTGTTTAAGATGGTGAATGCGGCCAGTGATTTGAAAAAAGTTATTTACCTCTTTCACGTCCCTGGTTATGTTCAATGGTTTTGATTGGTTCCTTAACTCCCATGATGGTTTTGATTGGTTCCTTAACTCCCATGCTAGAAATAATACACATAAATTTCCTTTCTATTTACTAAGCCAACTGTAAATAAAAGTTTTTGTTTTTTTATATTTAACTTTTATGTTTTTAACAGGATACGTATTAATAACATTGTACATAATATTGATTTGTATTATATCTTGTAAAAAGAATTGGTAATAATAATAACTAACTGTGTTAGTTCACTAGGCCAAATAAGTGCAATAGGAAATGAAACAAAGCAAGTAAGTTTTAGGCAATGTAGATGGTTTGGTGTTTACTTTCTTCGTATGGCCTAACCGCTCTGTAACAGCAAGCAATAATCAAGTCAAATGCAACGTAATCTAGTTAAATGAAAGGTGTGGCCGCGTATCTAGTGTTTTTCCATGGCGATACATTTAATTGATTGCAGGTTCAATCTGTATACTTCAAAGGTTAAAAAAGACACGTTTGGTTTTTTAATACAACGATTTGAAATGTTAGGCCAAGGTAAATTGCTTTTCTGTTTAGCGTAACAAAGCCAAAATCTAAGTACTAAATGGTGCGGGATTTTATTTTTTATTTTATACCTCAAAAAAAAATAATTTAAAAAATAGGAAATGCGGAAAAACATTTTATTTGATGATCCAGAAACACTTGACAATGATGAGAAAATGTTACATCAAAGAACTAAAACAAGTCACAGTATTTGGGTATGCGTCCATTGTTCTCCCGTAAATCACAGATTACATCCTCACCCAAACTAACATTGATTCAGACGCTGCAAGATATGCTTTTCATTTTCATCGCTTGGAGCCCTCGCATCACTAAGAAGAGTGCAAAGCAAGTACTCAGCTTTCTGTGGCTTTTTTATGCCAATCCTGTACAATGTGTTTCGAACTGTTCTTCTCGTCGCTCGGCTATAATACCGCTTCTGTTTTCCACGCAACAACGATCTTGGTATTTTCTTCATTGCATCTTTCGTCACCATTCTTACTTTTCCATACAAAGTTGACGGCCAACATTAGGGTTAATTCGGCCACGACCTAAGGAACATGCGCAGTTTTGTCTTGTGACGTCATCCTTTTCCGAGACTCCCGGGAAGAAAATGCCAGTTGGCGAACATTTTGAATGCTTGGTAGTACGTAAATCCCATCGTAATAATCACAATTGATGAGCTATAAATATGTTAGGGCGCGCGTGGTTTAGTGGTCGAAGCTTATGTTTCTTACCGCAACGGCCCAGGTTCGATTCTCGCTTGATGCAAAAAAAAAAATTGTTCAAGACGAGAATTACCTGAGCGCGTGGCACCTTTGGGAAATGCCTAAGAAACCTACCACGGGTTAACCAAAGCCTTGTGAGGGAAATTTGGTAGACAAATTGTCGAATGGGTATACTTTATCCCTCAGTAGAAGTAGCGATTCGCTGAGTATATATAGCTAGGAGAAAACATGATGTATACATGTCACCACAGTGAACTGTGGATGAATGAAAAATATATATATATGTTCATGAGATCTGCATTTGAAGTCTGTCCGTAATAAGTTGTCATGAATTTCATGCAAACCATCATGTTAAGTGTTACGAAATAATTATATGGAAAGGATCGTCATTATTGCGTTATTGTTCATTTCAATTTGACTTCTCTCAGAAGTACTGAAACTGAAAAGAATTTGAACAAGGAGCTGAAGTCCACTTTCCGCAATTAATAATTTTACACAACTTCTAAAACATGGTTTTCTACGATGACACCGAGGCGACAAATCTATATTTTTCAAGAATTTCTCAATTTTAAGAAACTCTAGATTTTTTCATGAAAACTAAAGTCCAACGTATTCTATCAACGTGGTAGAAAGAAGTCCTTCCATTAATTTTTTTTATTATTATTGAAGTTGCTCAAAACAAGGCCTCAAAGGCCACTTATGTGCAAAGAGCTACAGGAAAAGTTAAGCAGTACCAAGAAATCGATGAACATTAGATTTGAAAAGTTGAAGGTTATAGTCAGGGGAAAGCAAGTAGATGGGAGGGAGTTCCAAAGTCTAGATGTTCGCGGGAAAAAACTGTTCTTAAAAAAATCCCTGCGACAATTTAGAACACAAACAGTCCATTGATGAGAAGAAAACAAGTATTCTACGCGAGTTGATAAAGAAGAAAACCGTATTTAATTGGAACGAACGACACGAAAAATGTTTCGAAATGTTAAAACACGAAATCACTAGCGATTTGGTAGTTACGTTTTTCAATCCCGAAAAGAAGTGTGTACTGTGGACCGACGCAAGTAATTATGCTGTTGGTGCGATATTATTGCAGCCGGACGAAAACGAAAGTTTTAAACCTGTATCTTATATTTCAAGAGCGTTATCGGATGCCGAAAAGAAATATTCGATTACTGAAAAAGAAGCACTTGCGCTAGTCTGGAGTATCGAAAAATTACACTTGGATTTGTCACACACTCGTTTTGATGTGATTGTCGATCACCAGCCGTTGAAGTTTATTTTCAACTCGAAATATCGTACAAGTCCTCGAATCGAAAGATGGCAGCTAAAATTAATGGGTTATTTGTTTGATATACAATACAAACAAGGTAGTAAAAACATAGCTGATTTTCTTAGTCGAAACGTTAAAGAAAGTGATACAGTCGAATCGAATGTTACTAAGGTTACATAAATTTCGTGAAAGAAAATGCGATTCCATACGCAATGTCGATTGAGGAAATTAAACGCGAATCTCGTGACGATGAAGAAATACAAAATATACGCAAAGCGATCAACGATGGTAACTGGTCGAATTTACCAAAGTACAAGAATATTTTCTTTGAATTTTGTTTAGTCGATGATATCGTTATGCGAAGCAATAGAGTAGTTGTCCTGTAACATTGAAGAAAAAAGTATTTGAGATAGTTCACAAATCGTGTTTGGGTATTGTTAAAACGAAAAATATATTACGTAATAAAGTATATTGGTACAACATGGATCACGATATCGAAGAATTCATAAAGACCTGCAGTACGTGCGAGAGATTATCGCAACCACAGAAACAAACACCAGTTACGATGACGCCATTGCCGAAAAAACCGTGGAGTTTTATTACTGCTGACTTCTACGGACCTGTTCAAAACGGAGTCAAGTTATTAGTTATTACCGACGTATTTTCGAAGTTTCCGATGATAGAAATTTTGAAAACAACAAATGCAACCACCATGTGCAATTCGTTAGAGCGATGGTTCAGTTTATTCGGATACCCCGATAAAATCAAAACCGACAACGGTCCACCATGGGGCAGTAACGAAATAGACGATTTTTTCAAAGCACGAAACATCGAAAACAACCTGTCAATACCTTTGTGGCCGAGGAGTAACGGGCAAGTAGAGCGTTTGATGACAAGTATTACGAAGTCGATACATCATGCAACAAACAGAAACGAAAACTGGCGACAAGCACTGCAGTTACTTTTGTTGAACTATAGAAACTGTGTTCACCCTGCGACAAATAAAAAGCCCTCAGAACTTTTCTTTGGACGAGAAATCAACATTGGTTTACCAGAAGTTCAACCACAAACATCAACATATTATGAAGAAGTTAAACGATTTTACGAAACATATACCGAAAAAGCGAAAACGTACGCAGATAAGAAGTACAATCACATAGTACCGGAAATAATAGTTGGAAGTCAAGTCTTAGTGAAAAGGGGAAAGCGAGATAATAAACTACAAACAGTTTATTAACCTGATGTGTTTACTGTTCTAAAAATAATCGGAACAAAAGTAGTCGTACAAAACAATAGAACATCACAGACATACTCAAGACATGTTAGTTACGTCAAACTATCACGAAACGACGACAGTACGAAACAACAAAAACAAAACAATAAACCGACTTTGAAACAATATCCTCTGAGATCCAAACGCTGAACTTTTAAAGAAGGGGGATGTTATATATATAGACATTGCTGAAATGTCAACTTTGTTGTGTTTGGCAAAATACATCGACGCACACGTGTTGAACGCCGCTGTATAATATTGAGTTCTTTTTGATAAAAGAGTTTCAACTGTAAACAACGTTCGTAGTTTATGTGTCTTATCTGTGTGAACGAGTACATAACAATAGGGAGT